>JAQIWF010000052.1:0-34425 GCA_034694965.1 Ceratozetes gracilis
AGTTTGTATTTACCATTGTGCCCACAAGTGGCACAAACCCTACAATAGAGACCGGTTTCTTTTTGCATCACCCTGTACATTGCAAGCTATTCGATATTCTTGAATATTCAAACATAATATCCCGTTATATTCTGTGCGTATTATTCTTAAAGTTGACTAAACTTTGATCTTACGATTCGACAAACGTTTTAAAGTTTGAAAAAAAGAAATGAAAACAAATTCGTTGTTATATAAGAGTTAATGAGAATAAAAATAAAATTAAACTGAATTGTAATTAAGAGGAGATATTGCGATAAATCACTTTTTTATTATGTTTGGGGTCAACAAACTCTAAAGGAATGTCATCTCTGGTCATATGATCAGAGAGTTGTCGCTCTCGTTCAACATTTTATTGTTTTTTGAATAGAAAAGTCATGACATTTTGTACTCGAATGCGGTTCTTGTAAATTGTTTACTAGTTGTGTCTGAAGGGAACCAATAATATATTTATCATTAGATTTGTCAGAATTTTGACTCATCTTCACTCTGATGGCTGTTCTCTAGAAAAGTTGTTAACAGTTAAGCATCTCTTGTTTTTCACGAGAATCTTAATTCATGCGAACATCTCTTCAGTCAATTCACTCGAATTATATTCTGTTCACAAATTTCTAAAAATAAATCCTAACGAAAGTCACTTCAATTTCGTAGTCAAACAGTTTTCGTCGCTTACTATCAATGATATGTTTTGATAAGTTTGAAGAAAAGGGAGGGAAAGCACTCAAAGTTATGAAAAGCTCTACATTTGAGTGTTAAATGTTCCTGCTCCTTAAAAACCAATTTATAATTAGATGGAACTCATTCTTATTAATTATGTTTGAGTGAGACTTAATGTGGGTATAATTGGATAAAAGCATAGAAATAATTAGTCATTGATTGTGATAAACATTTTATTATTAAACTAATTGCACACAAAATATAACTCATTATAACTCAAAGACTCACTCCTTTGACAGTTCATTGGTTTTGTATAAAATATATTTAAAACAATTGAAGTCTTGTTATACTTAAATAAAATTAAGTGTTTAGTACACAAATAGAGGACTACATATCTAAACAAAAACTGACAACTATTCTAAGAATAATAATAATAATAATAATAATTATAATAATAATAATTAAATAATAATTAAATTTCATTAAAGAATTCAATGGTTTTCATTTGAATTCAAATAATTAGTGGAATCGGACTGAGGGGTGACTTTAGTCTGTTTGTTAGACTTGGAGATTGTGCACTGACTCAGATTCAATGATGAGCCCAATGCTTGACTTTTGTATAATTTTTGAGATTTAGAGTCGTCTTTAGATTCACAACTGTTTCCTCTGCTCCGAACCAAAGCCGGTCCAACTGAAGAACCAAAAGTAAGAGGAGACACAACACTACTAGCTTTGGAAGTGGTCGCCAGACTTGAAGAGCCAGGAATTGTGAGGGCAGCCCTACCATTGCTTAGACGTACCGGCACTTTCTTAAACTGATAGTTAAGAAAAGATTAATAATAATCGGAAGCACTAATCAATTGATTCTTACATCAGGATTGGAGGCAATGGAGGCCACGATTCGATTCAGATCTTCATTGGCTAACGGAGTCTCAGAAGTTATGATCACATTTTTGCCGGCATAGGAGTGGGGACTATACAGGTTGGAAGGCTTGCTCTGACTGCTAGACGCAGATGAAGGGCTTATGGATGAGGGCGGCATAATAGACGCCGGAACTGTAATAATGACATACTTTTAATCTTGGCTTCAATCACTGATAACATACCTGTTATGCTATTCATAGGTATTTTGAGACGACTGCTCGCATTTGTTGAAGAAGTGCTAATACTAGTGCTCGCACTGGGCTTTGAATGTGCTATTAGTGACGAACTGTTCGATATATTCATTGATTTGTTCATCGATTTAATTTTGGAAATATCCGGGTAGTTAATAACCGGACCACTGACTGATGTGCTCGAATGTAAACCTGTATTCATATAAAGTCTGGCATTACTTCTAATTGCAATCATTTGAGAACTGAATAGACTATACCCTCATTTGATGAGACGATGAAAGGCTTCAAAACAGTGGGTCTCGTCGTCAAAATGGGGGGTTTGAGTAAAGAGCTCTCTCTTCCAATAAAGTCTGTGTCCAAAGAGGAATCGATAACATTCTTGTGATGCAAATCAGGAGTAGTTAGCTTTGGAACAGCCGGATAAGTGGTGTTCGATATTGGTTCAGGTTTTGGTTTAAGAGTTTTCAAATTTTTGCTCAGAACTGGAAGTTTGGGTAAAATTAGTCTTTGATTTGAAGGTTTGGGCGCTTTTGTTGGCGTTTTGAAAAGTGTTGTCTTCGCGCACGGAATAGTCAACACCTGTGGCTGTGGAGAACTCGTAGACAACTGTGGCTTCTTTTGGCTTGTATTCGACTGACTCGTGTTCTGTTGAGCTGACTGTTGAGCACCTGTTCCGTTAGCATAAAAAAATCAATTAAAGTGAAAATCCATAACTTTAAGACAAAAAAAGTAAGAAATTTACGTTTTTGTTGGAATTCTTTTCGTTTTGCTTCGAGAGCTTCGCCTACTTTATAACACATACTATTCTTATAAGTGTTCATCACATCACTGACCACTTTATACGCCTCCGGCTTCAGATCTAATCATTTAAAGAGATTTAAGATTATTATATCATTAAAAGACAATAAGTTTCAGTGTTTTCACAAATCAGATGCTAAAAGAAGGACAAAAGGGCTCAATATATAGAGGTATTTCTCAATCTATAACTCAAAGAATTACAATAGAAATGGTTTGGGGGTAATAACTATAACAAAGGGGATAATGGGATATAAAGCAGAAAATAGATTGTATTGTAGACCTAGTATATAAAGAGTAAATACCTGTCTTGGCCACTTTAGAGCAGAGGAGTAGTTTGTGGTTCCACATTTTTAATAACTTTCGAATGTAAGACAACTGTTGATCCCTTTTACCTAACTTTTCGATGGTCTCAATGGCGTCTTTGATTGTCTCTAATTTATTGAGTTTTCCATTTCTACAAATCATAGAATTCTTGTCCGGATGTATCTCTTCTGACAATTGAAGGAACAGTTGGTTGACTTGTGCGCGTTGGTTGGCACTGGCGGCTGCTTTGGCCGATAGGGATAAGACTCTTTTGTCGCCCGCTATTTGTGTGGACATTGAATATAAAGAAGTGAAGGATTTATCGAGTTTTGGAGTTTCAGTCTTTTGTTTGGCGTTTGTCTTCATTTGTTTCTTCTGATCGCGATTTAACTGAATTTGTTTGAGTCTTTGGTGAGGAATCTTCAGGGGATAGTCTGTCGAAACGGTTGGAATGTTGAGTGGATTGAGCTTTGATTTAGTTCCGTTCGATAGCTTTTTGTGGAGTAATGATAACTGGGACTCATCACTAGTGCTGGAAGTGTTGCTTTCTGTGCACACAACGGGTTGTTTCCTCTGTTCAATTTCCAGCTGTTTCTGATGCAGTTCTTGGAGTCTCTTCTGTTCGTCTTGTAATCGTCGTTTACCGGTCTTTCCTTTTGAGTCATAGTCGGGAATAATCCATTGGTTACCCATAAGAAGACTGCTTTCATGGAAACGTGAGGGCAGTCGTATCTGTCGTTTAGACCTATTTCCCATAGCAATAATTTTAGCAAGGTCAGCGTCTCTATCTTTCCTATATCTGCCCGTTATTTTAGTTTCTGTGATGGGAGGGCTCTTTTGTTTGGTTGGGGCTAAACCGACAGCCATTAGAACATCTTCTGGTGTTTGTTCGGTATCACTGATGAAAGGGATTCTGGGATTGCACTGTAAGGCACTCAACGCAAAGCGCGCGTAATTGTCGTCCATTACTAACGATGGCGCCGACGGTCTCTTCATTTGTTGCATTTCATTGTAAGTGAATTCAATGTAATCGTCATATAATTGTCTCATTTGGTCGTCACTCAGAGGCTTTTCGGGCCAAAGGGTGTCCTCTATCACTGGATATTGAGGTAACAGTCCTTCTCTAATATCTTCTTCGGATGTCATTTGAGGCGTTTCGATGGTTAGCAGTGAATCCATAGAAGACTTATTTTTAAGTCCTTTAGTTTTGAAAATTTTCTTTTTGCTGAAAGAGTGAGACGTAGAGGAAGTCAGAGGCGGAGGCATCGGATTGGGGCCAAAATCAGGCATTTTTAGAACACTGGCAGAAAATATGGGCGAATCGTCGGGTGGGGCCCCAAAGTCAGGACTGAGATAATTGATTTTCAAATCAGCTTTTGTTTTGAGATATCCTTCGAGAAAATCACTAACGAAAGCAGAGTTAGAGCCAGAGCTCGATGGCTGGCCTATTGAGAAGTCAGAAATCAAAGACCTATAGGTTTTGTCATTTGTTTGACTTTTGTTAGAATTATTAAACAAACCGATTGGCCTTTTGTTGTGTTTTTCATCCAAAGATGAGAACAGCTTTTCTCTCCAACCCTTTATTTTGGTAATATCTTTGGTTTTTGTGGGAAATATTAGTTTTCCTGACTTAAGGCTTTTTATTCCAAATGTCTTAGAGATAGAGGACTGTTCCCTCTGCTCCTTCTCGAGCTGTTCAAACTTGGAGAACAAATTAATTGAGTTTTCGGTTTCGAATGACTGGAACCGAATGCCTTCAATTTCGTCCACTTCTGGCTCTGGTTTTTGGACACCAATCAGTTCATTGAAGAGCGACTTATTGACGGTTTTGTTGGCCTCCGCTCTCATCAACTGACTATTGAGAGCTGTTTTGGACTTTTTTATTAATTTTTGTCTGAATTTGAATGAGTTGTCAAATATAGAGCTGTTATGTGTGAGAATGGAGTCGTTTTGCGCGCAATCCATACCATTAGCAGTGGTCTCATCAAAGTTTGTGCACTTCATAAATGGTTGTGACGTTTGCATTGAACTGTTCACTGAACTCAACGTATGATTGCTATCTACTGACCAGCCGTTAGACTCGTTGACAGGACTGCGACTAAAATTCATTTTGGGTCTGGACTTAGATTTACTGCTCAGGACTTTCAATAGTTTTCTACTGCTTTCGTCCAACTCTTTCGCTATTTTCAGGGATTTGTCGCCAAAAATATTTGTATTGCATTTCTTACTGTTGTTTATATCAAACATTTTGCACTTTTTTGGGGAAGTTTTCAATTTTTTGGGACCGGATATCAAAACACTGTCAGAGTTATAGTCACTTAACTGAAAAAGACTGGTATGGAAGTCATCGGCGCTCTTCGAAGACTCGGCTTTTGATTTCCGTTTCTTTGATTTGTCACAATTGGAACCTGACTTTAACTTTAAGGTGTTCTCCAAAGCAGGGGACAGAACGGGTGGGGCCGACAGATCAGCATAAATGAGATCAGGAGAGGATGGCTTCACTATATTTTCAAGTACTGGGGGGCCCTCATTGGGGTCAAAGGGCACTTCGGGGGTGAGCACAGGCATGTCAACGATATCCTCTTCAGTGGATGTCCTCGATTGTGATGTCGGCGATGATAACTGTGTTTTGGATTTGTTGCGCAATGGAGGAGAGAGTGGAGGCGCTGAAGAAGTGCTCAATCGATGCATTGCACGACAATCACAACTGGGAACGGATTTTCTCTTATGGACTGCTTTCACACTTTTGGCCGATTCGGTGGACTTTCGGTCTTTGTTTTTGTTTTGGTCTTTGTTTTGGTCTTTAGTGTCACTGTTATTGATAGCAATCGAAGCACTCATTAATAAGATTGGAGTAAAAGTGAGACACAATTGGATGCAAACACAGAATATATGCTATCGTTTGACACTATTTGTGCTGAAAAAGCCCTCTCTTTCCTCATTAAGACATATATTAGACATGAATTGAGAGATTAAGACATATAAATGTGATTCTTCGTGAGTGAGAGGGAAAACAATGGGACAAACTTGAGATGGTCTGTGCTCTGCATGTTGTGCTCACAGAGTAGACAAACAATAGTGAAGACAGTCATCGATAATCGACTATCGAATCACTGGAAACACGAAATGACTCTCAATAGAGAAGAGTCAGTCATTTCACACATTGCTCTCAATAGTGACAAAGCACTCAAACTATACCTGATTTCAGTCCCTTATCCACCGTTTTGGCCAAATTGATCAATCTTAATTGAACTTACAATTACAAATAGGTGAATTCAAGACTAAACTGGCAAGATCAAGCCACAAATGCTTGCCTCGTGTCTATTCTATCAAATGAAACAGTCGTTCGCGTTTCCGCTATCGATTAACAATTATCGATTGTCGATAGTCTCTATTGAGACCTCACTATTCTCCGGGACAAATCCAATGATATGGACACGTGCTTTAACTTTTACAACTTATTACATTGCTCAATCTAATTTGTTGATGCTCAATTTCTCTAAACTAACATTGATTAGGATGAGAATGGTGAAAATAATGAATTTGCATAGCAATAAACTTGGTTGTATTGTCCAATAAAATAAATGCCTTTTAATGCGTTGTAAGAATGCGTATATCAGCTATCGATTATCGAATGACGGTTACAGTTAGACAACAGTAATCTAGGTCTATTCTCTCTACCTTCTAATTAAGCTGGCTAATAGGGCATATGTGAGGTAGTTCATTTTACGGCTATAGCAGGAAGGGATCATTAATTATGTGATTTCCAATTTGATCCTTTTGGGTAATCATTGCTTGTGATTGTGGTCTAAAGGAGAGAATAGAGTGAATGCAAAGCTATGCTGAGCTATGCTGTGCTACAGTGCATACACCAAGAAATCCATTGCAAACCGCTCTAAAGGCAGTGAAAACCTGCGTATCGTTTCCTCAGCATTCAATTGAAGCACAACTCTATTATCTATACAACAAAACCCATCACTTTTTGAAACAATCCTCACATTTGCAAAGACTATGATTTTGGGAACAGTTGTGACATATTGTGATTGGATTTGGGCTACAAATAGGACAAAATGTTAGCAAAATATTGCTTTTAATTGGAAAGTAATGCGAAACATATGGCAAAAGCAAATAAAAAGAAATGCAATGACTCTCTCAATGAGTTTGAATTGAGCGGAGGTATAGTTGAGCACTGGTGGAGAGACTACCTCTGGTTCACAGCATTTGTGATAAACTTTTTCCTGACGACTGTTTTGCGCTAATATTTTGCAACTTAAGCATTACTAACCATTTTTGATGAATTAATTCACTAATAAATGAGTTATTATTAGTTATCTCTACAGTTGTGTCACACAATTGAGTGCCTTATGTTTAATGCCTTATCAGATGTCAAACCATTGAACACATTATTTACATCTCTTAAGACATTTCATGAAACAAATACAATGTTTTACTTATTTTTATGTCCATTTCGTTAATGTTTTTATCATTTATTTATAATTTATTTTTAGTCAATCTTTAGTTAAATAATAGTTTTTTTGTTTGAATTGTGACCACAATTGAGATCCAATTGAAATCCAAAGCAATTAGTGATTGATTTGGTGGTCGACTCACGAGTGGGAGTCAACCAAAACATTGACTGCATTTCCATATTTCAGTCCAATTACCGGAACTGTAATTATTATCACATTTTTGTTTATTTGCTTTAATTTTGTTTATTTTAATTTGATTTCAGTTTATATTTTAGTCGATGAAAACAATGGGTTTATTACCGCTTGAGTTCACTGACGGACTCACAGATTCCCCCTATTTTCGGGATAAACTCCAGACTCACGAACGAGAGTTGGATCGTATGAATCAGGCCATCAAAAACCTAATCAAAGAAGTCAAGGACTTGTTGGCCGCCGCCCGAAGTGAGTCACTTGTAATTAATGGACAGAAAGGCCTACAAATGCATGCATTGAATGACAGATGAATTTGTCTTCAGTCGTGACTTTACATACATCTAAATATCAATGGATTTTATTCTCACAAATGACTAATCAATTCATTGTTTTATTTAAAAGCCTTATCTCGAGTCCAGCGCTCGGTTTCAGAAACTTTGAGTAATTTTAGTTTCGAGTGCATCGGAAGCAGTCAGACCGACGATGAGATTGTCATCGGTTTGTAACCAACACTTATGTCTTACAATCGATAATAAGACCATTTATTTTGATTTCTTAAAGCGGGTTCACTCAAAGAGTTTGGACGTCTCCTGTCGACCATTGAGGACGAAAGAGACCGAATGGTTAGTCATATGATTGATATATAATGAGAATTAATTGATGTATGAACTGGTAGTTGGAGAGGGCGAGTGCCTCTTTCATTGAACCCATCGAAAAGTTCAGACGCGAACAGATCGGTGGCGCAAAGGTATGGCCTATAGTTATCCACAACTCTGTCTTATGTATTGTCTAATCTGAAGGAAGTGAAGAAGAAGTTCGATAAGGAGACACAGAAATTCTGTCAGAGTCTGGAGCGTCACTTGAACTTATCGACGAAGAAGAGTGAGAATCACTTGCAGGAGGTATTGCTTCTGTCATAGGGCTTACTGTTAGCCCGGCTTACAATTTATTGACTGTCACTCGAGTCGAGTGAAGAAAAATCGATAATTTGTTTGCGATTCTGCGCTTATATTAGTATTTGTCGGTTATTACGTTTGGATCAATAAATGTCTGCTTATATGAGTCAACTGTTTCTCATTGTCCACACATTCAATGTTTTCCTTCACTCTATAACTCATTTATTTCTCTATTATTCAACTATTATTCAAATAATTTGCATCAAAACAGAGTCATAATAATTGCTTTTCATTCGTTTATCTGTCAAACTGTGCGCCAATCGATCCAAACGTATTAATTGTCGTCAAGTCTTAATCCTCTCTTCAATGATGTCAGACATCAGTTCGCTTTTAGCGTAAATTCATTTCTATCTTTCATTCATAAAATTAATACAAATTATTCATTGATATGACTGTCATTAAAATGAAAGATTATTTAAATAGATGAGTAATAAATGCTTGTTTGTCATGTGGTGTGTCATAGGCTGATGCCTACCTAGAGATGGAGCAAAGACACTTCTTCCAGGCCTCTGCCGAATACGTTCTTAAGCTTCAAGAAGTTAACGAAAGAAAGAAATTTGAATTCGTAGAAACGGTTTGTCTTTTACTTCATTTGGCTATCGATTTATAGCCATTCCGATCAATAGTAATATATTTTTTATTTATTCTAATTGATGGACAGGTGCTTAGTTTTATGTACGGTTGGCTTACATTCTATCACCAAGGTATGTCCCCCTCATGGATGTCATGACTGCAAATCATTAATCATATATCTGTCCCAATAGGTCACGAAGTCGCCAAAGAGTTCAAATCAATTATTACTGATTTACAAATACGTCTGCAAAGAGTAAGTCTTTCATTCATTGCTTTTTTGTTTTGATTATCATTAAAATATTGACTCAAATATTGATTCAATTGTTTATTTCTTATAAGACGAGAGCCAATTACGAGACAACACAGAATGAAACTGAATCTCTTATGAACAAAATGTTGGAAACCAGAAAAAATGTGAGAATTTTTAATTTATTACCGCTTTTATAAACGTATGACAATTAGTTTGAATGAAATATTAGTTGCCTTCCGATTGAATACACTTTAATGAAATATCACACAAATAATATTTGCTTTACTTTTACATCCGATCATTAAATAATGCATTTTTTTATTCGAGTTAAAACTTTTAACAAATTTATTATTTTTAGAAAATGCAAGACTCGGGTTCTCTCAACAAAATGTATACACGACAGGGATATCTCTTCTTAATGGAAAAGAGTAAGCATTAAAAACATTCTCTCTCCCCTTCCTTCTCTCCCCCCACTCCTCTTTCTCTTATTGTATTTAAATTTTTGCGATAATTTTTCGCTTAAAATACACGCAAAACATATTTATTTGGAAGAAAAGTATATTTGAAATGATAGCAAACATTTCGTGACTAAGAGTTTGAATGAACGCATAATTTGCTTTTAAGTGAAGTTTTTGAGATTTCAAATGCATTTTCAGCAAAATTTAATGTAAACTCAAATTATCGTTAGTTTGGATTAATTTGTTATTCTTGTTGTCGAAAACAGAGGCGTTCGGCACGTCGTGGGCCAAACACTTCTGCCAATACGACAAAGAGAACAAACGGTTCACAATGATCCAGTACAACCAGACTATCGCCAAAATTGTAAGCTTTTCACTTCATTTTCCTCTTAACTTAATTTGTTTGTTGTGATCATAGATTTCAACCGAAGAAATAACTCTTAAGGAATGCATTCGTCGAATGTCTGATTCTATTGACAAACGATTTTGTTTTGATATAATTCCAGTCGAGAAACCCAACTGTTTGTATACATTTCAAGCACTTTCAGAGGAAGACCGTAAGCTTTGGTTGGATGCCATGGATGGCAAGGAACCGGTTCAGATTAATTCCACTCTTGCCATGAATTCCGGAAAACCATTACCTCAAAGACAAGAAGATTGTCTTTTGGATGAACTGGGCTTTACTTTTGTCCATAAGTGTATTCATGTGATTGAGAAGAGAGGTTTGGAGGACCAGGGCTTATACCGTGTAGTGGGGGTCGCCTCTAAAGTCAATCGACTCATTCAGTTATGTCTCGACCGACGAAAGATGAATGAGTCGAACGAAATATACGACTTCGAGAACAGTGATGAGTGGGAAACGAAGACAATAACCAGTGCTTTAAAGACTTATTACCGTAATTTGCCCGAACCTCTCATGACTTTTCGACTACACCTGGCATTCATTGCCGCCGCCAGTAATTCACTCAATTATCTCATCGTTTTATGTTTTTCTAATCACTGTTTTATATTTGCAGAACAAGAGAACAAAGTGCAGAGAATTGAAACCATTCACTGTTTGGTTCATAAACTGCCGGCACATAACTTAGAGATGTTGGAGTTTCTGGTCAAACACTTATGCAAGTATGTCATCCCTTCACTCATCGCTCCTTTAATTGTCTTTTAATTGAAATGTGATTTGATTTCCAGAGTTGCAAATCAATGTGAGAAGAATTTGATGACTGTTTCCAATTTAGGCGTTTGTTTTGGCCCAACACTTCTTAGGCCCGAAGAGGAAACAGTTGCGGCCATAATGGACATCAAGTTTGGGAACGTTGTCATTGAACTTCTCATTGAAAACTGTGATAAGGTTTTTACAAACCTCTCGCTGTCTTAAAGATGTTTATAACTAATGGTATTATTGATTAGATTTTTGGGTCAAAACCAGAGAATGGCTTTCAAAGCCAACCGCGAAGTTCTCCCTCTTATGGGATAACACCTATGAATGCAAACCAATATATGTCACAAATGAGTGCTAATAATAATTCCATTTATGGACGCCTTCAATATGACAACAATTCAACTTATGCTCAGATAAAAGCGCCGACACGTAGTAGTAGTCAGGACCAGTTGGTCGGTATGACAAATCCGATGGCTCAGCACCAATACAGAAGGCCTTTATATCAGCACAGTTTGTCGCATACGCATCAAATGACTGCCTCCTTCCCCCCACCTCCCGCTTTATCTTACGCTCAATCGATTCAAAGCCTTCCACAACAACAACAACATTACGTTCAGTACCCAAACGGTCCAAATGTGCAGTCAATACAACGCGTTGTTCGGCCCCTCGTCTATAATCAATGGAACGGACCCTCAAATGTAGTTCATCCACAGCCACCGACCCAACAACTGCACCAACAGATGATAGACAATCATAAGGAGAAGTCTCCCACAACGAGCACAAGTAGTGGTGACTCTCTTCTCAACAGTTATTCTCAGCAATCAAATCAATTGAACGCCAGTCCAAACACATCTCCGCCCAACTCTTACCCAAACACTAAGAGTTATTACAATTATAGGCAACAGTTAATGCCCGCCTCCTCTGTCCAGAACATACCGATTAACTTCCGTAAAGTGAGAACCCGTTACGCCTGTGTCGGAGAAAACGACTCTGAGTTGTCGTTTGAGCCAAATATGATTATAACTAATGGTTTGTATTATTAACCAAATGATTGATTATTGAAACTAATTGATGCTTATGTTAGTGCGTCCATCACGAGAACCGGGTTGGCTCGAGGGTTGTCTTAACGGTAAGACTGGACTGATTCCAGAAAATTATGTCGAATATATTGATTGACAGTAATATGAGTTAATAATAATCTGATCGTTGATTTGTTATCACTTAAATAGAGTGCCATTTATTTTCTTAATATTGAAATGTTTTTCTCTTTTTATTCAAAAAGCGATAATTTATTTAAAAATAATGTTTTCCGACAAACGTTTATTGGATTATAATTTTCGTGCAATTCTTACTTTGATATAAATATTATATATATTTGTAAAATCGCGACAAATTATAGAAACAATTATATGAGAAATATATTTCGTAGCAAAATATGACTTAAAGTGTATTTATTGCTCACTTCATATCAATTATAGTCTCAGTATTTTACTCATTCCAATCAAATTTTATTTATTTAAAACAAAATATATTCTATTTTAATAGAAATCTATTGTATGTATAAAACAATAGTCTTTAATCTCATTTAAATCTATTAAATATCAAAATTATGTTTTATTTTGCTCTTTAGCTTAAACTCAATACCAATTGAAGTAATTTCTTGAAACAATTATTGCCGTCAATAGTATTATAATCAAATTACCTTGGTTCAACTTTATTTTTCAATCGAGCAAGTAACTTTCACTTCCTTTTCTTAAGCCGTAAATTATTTCAAATTGTATGCAATGATAGCCGTCGTTATGCTTTGTTTTGATGTCATTTAAGGGATAGATATTTGTTGATGTACAATATTGAATTAGCCTAACCTCCTTTGCTAGGTGTTCCCACTTTTGAAAGGTGGATTAGAATTTAAAACTCCCTCACATTGTGAACAATGTTAATTAATTTCATTGAATTTGTGAGTAAATGTTTGTGACCCCTACCCTATGTATGATAAAATCGAATGAGCAATCTAGTTTATGCATGATTAATATTTAATTCATGTTTTTATAATGTAATGATTCATTCAATGAATGAGTAGTAATGTGAAAACTGAATAATTTGATGTAAGTCCATATTCATATTGCTCATTCGATTTTATCGTACACAGGGTGGGGGTTACAAACATTTTCTCACAAATTCAATGACATTAATTAACATTGTTCACAATGTGGGGGAGTTTTAAATTCTAATCCATCTTTTAAAAGTGGGAACACCTAGCAAATGAGTTTAGACTAGTTCAATATTGTAAATGAAGCGTTGGAAGGGTTGGGTTACCTTTGCAAAAGAGGGTTAACCTATTACCTAACAGTTGTGTCAAATTGTCAAAACATGCAAAATGTAAAATAATTTACAGTTAAAGTGAAATATTTTTCGATTAATTTCCTAAACATTGAAAATGATTTTGGCTTTCATTCAAAATGTCTCTATTTTGTTTCAATTGAGATAATTTTGAAGTAAGCTAGACTAATTTGATCATGATCAATGATAAGTTATCCCTCACTACTCAATAATTGTGAACTTATCAATGGATCAATAAGTTATCACAGAATAGAGGCATCAAGTCTTGAGAGGATTTACAGTTCATTCATATGTGAAATGTGCACATATTTTATGCTGAGCTGACAAACATTTAATGAAAACTTATTGTCGATCACGGCTTTAGTTTATCTCATCTTTAAAATGTCGATATCTTCGATGTATATGAATGGGCAGACCTTTGACTTATTATCTAATTTTATCACAACTTAAGCTCACAAACGACTGTCTGCCTATCCTTCCTTTGAATATCAATTACAGTGCGATTCAAATGACTCGCTGTTATTTCAAGAGTGAATTTGTGACAATTTGAGTAATTTATCACATTTTTTATCAATCAAGAGCTCAATCAGAACAAAGTGTATAAATTATCTGACAATGAGTTTTGAAATGAATAGAATAAGTGTGGAAATGGTTGCAAGAATGGATCAAAACTTACAAAATAGAAAAAGAAAAAATTTGTGTAAAACTTTGTTTGTAATTTCATCGGTTTCTATATTATGTTTGCTTGGATTTCATGGCACATACTTTTGGTCCAAAAGTAAGATCACTGATCGAAACGAGTCGATAGAAATTCTCAATAGAAATGTTCGTCAAATTGAGTTCAACTCTGGAAAAGCGGAGGTTTTCATAACTGACTTGAAGTCCAACTTTCCCGCAAACATTCAAATCGATGTTTATGTGAAAAACATCGATAAGTCAACTAATTTTACTGAAACTCTTCTTAAACAAACTCAGGCTTCGGGTAAGAATATCCGAAAATACATAACATCTGAAGACATTAGTGTTAAACAAGGAATTGAAATAAGAACTGCTGACAAACCGCTCGCTTTTGTTGCGATTAAAGAACTAATCAAAAGTGACGGCAATGTTATTGTTTACGGCAATGATTTCCGCTATACTTTCGGTTTGAAGTTTGTTTGGAGAGATATATCACATTAATAAACATTTTTATTACTTTTATTTGAGTTCAAAATCGCATATTTTTAAAATTTAAAATAAAATTCATTAAGTATTGAAAGGATTTAAGTATATAATGAAAAGTGAATTAATTAACTAATGAATAGACTAATGGTATGATTGGCTAAAATAAACTCTTAGTCCTCTTCAGAAGACAAGAAATTTGTAAAAGTTTGATGAATTCGATTAATTTTGGAGAGATTTTCAGATGCTTTCACTTGATTTATGAAATGATGAACTGATTCCTCGATAATACCATTTTTAGTGTATGTGATGGCCTTTCGGGGACGCAAACTATAACTGCTGGGACTGACCGCTTGAATCTGTCTTAAAGTCTTCTCATTATTTTCTTTGTTCTCAATTTGAGTGTCTTTAGTAGCGGTTGAAGATATGATTGCAATCGTAGAACAGGTATCGATCGATGCTTTGCTGTCATCCGATTCATTAGTGCTATAATCGGAGTCATCTGTGAAGTCACTGTCGTTTTCAGACATATATTCTGTGGGCAACCCTTCCATACATTTGAAAGGTTGGAATCCATAAGATTTATCTGAAATACAATTAATTTGTTAAAAACTAATAGAAATGATTGTTATCTGAAAGCATACCTTTACTCAGGAGTTGATTCAATTGATCTTCGATATGATTGAGACGAAGAGTGTGTTCACTCAGAATATTGTAGTTAACTCTTCCGTAGTTCTTATAAGTGATGGCAAACCATAAGAGGATAGCACTCATCAGACAGAGAGTTATTTTCCTCGACATCCAAATCCTCTCATTTATAAGAATCGAAGTACTCTTGAGTCCAATCATCTGTTCTTCGGCTGAATAGGAAGCGATGATTCGCTCAGCAATTAAATTGATGACCAAAACAATGAGAAGCCAAAGACGGGCCTCATTTGTTCGGACGGGTGTTGTTATGAAATAGATTACAATCATTGCAACGAAGAAGAATAGAAGTGAATATCCGTAAGAAATCTCTATTAAAACAAAGTCTTGTAATCGTATGAATCGGTCGAGAATTTCTTTGACAATAAAGCGCTGTTCGGCAGAAGAAGTCTTAAATTGAGTGATGGTATCCCTCGCGGCAATCAGTTCCTCATTCATCCTAATTTGTGACCCAATTGAAAGCTCCTGCAAACCATTTAATTGATCCAATTGTTTGGATGCGTCTTCGAGTTTGTTCTTCACTTTGACGGAAGTCTGAGTGAGTCTATCGATTGTCTGTTCGGTGTTTTGTTGCCATAACTCTGACTGAAGATAAAAGCAGACGCTCTGAGTGTGAGTAAAGAATTCGGTGTAAGAGTTAAAGGCTCTGTCAGTCATGTCTTTAAGACATTCCTTCACTTCTTGACTCTCATCGCACGGATAGGTTTGCGAACCAGACTTATCGAGGAAACAATTGGCGAAATTAAGAGCTAATCGGCTCTGAATATCTTCATTCAATTGTCTGCAATTGGTGTGAAGTGATTGGATGGCATTCCGCCAACAGTTGCCATAATTAGTCTGTTTGGTGACCATCAGGTCGTAGTGATGTTTCCCCGATTCGTACATTTCTTTCGACGATTCCTTAAATTCGGGCACTTTTTCATTGAATTCATTGTTTTCTCCAAACGTTTGCCAAACGATGTCATCGTTTGCAAAACAATTCAATTCTTTTGTCAGATATAATGATATCAATAGAAATGGTGTCACAAATGAGTTCATAATTTGATTGAATGAAGAGTTAAAACATAATAAGCGGTAAATAAAACTCAAATAAAATCACATTATTTTTAATTTGTTTGAATGTCTATAAAAGCGCTTAAATTATCAAAAGTGTTGACAATTGGATGAAAGCAATACATTTAATGTGATTCACAAAAAACGTCAGTAAAAGTGAGGTTTATTTAAGAGTTTCTCCAAAATTTGTGTTTAAGAATCGACTCATTATAAGAACCTCAGAAAATAGAGATCACAACAAACCAGTATAATAAGTGCTTTTATCATGCTCATATTGTACTTTTTGTTGTTATCTCTAATTAAGGGATTTTTTGTATAATAATAATCGAGTTTTTAATAAATAGAGTGACGTCTGGTGTGAGAAAAGTAAACCAAAACTAATAAACTTCTGACGAATACAATCCACTCAACAGTTGATTAGTTTTGGTTTACTTTTATCACACCAGATGTCACTCTATTTATTAAAACCTCAATTATTATTAAGCCAATGATTAGAGATAACAACAAACAATACAATATGAGCATGCTAAAAGCACGTAATATACTGTTTGTTGTTATCTCTATTTTTAGAGGTTCCTATATTCCGTCAATACCTTCCCGTTTGGACAGCCCTGAGTTTAATATATCTATGTGACTATGGCAAAAGGTTCATAAAAGCAACAAGTTCACCAAGATGGTATTTGAGAGTAAATGGAAATATCGTAAAAAGTGCTTTAAGTGTAGCTAAAACTCAGGGCTGTGTTTATTATAATTGATTGGATGAAATTCAATAGTCTTCGTCGACTTCTTGCGTTTAAGATACTTAATGGTTACAAATATAATGACAACCAAAAGAAGAATCGAAGCGACGACTATGAGAGCGACCGCCCAATCGGTTAGTTTACAATTGGATGAGTTGTATGAAAATGAGTATTTGTAACAATCATTGATTCGAGTCCAGGTCTGTATACCCTCTTCCCATAGAATATAGAGTTCATCCACAGCTTCTTGAGTGCAGTAATATTTAGCGTTTTTGATCTGGCAATCCCTGGCGTCCCACATCGCACAACACGAGGCTTTGGCCAATTGCTTGTCACTCGCGTAGTCCAGTTGATGATAATATCTCCAATCGTCGAAAGCATAGTCCACACACTTATCCATTATTTTCTGATTATCTTTATAGCACTGAGTAAGGGGAAGGGGTACCGCTTCTGATCTCGATTGCCACACATTTTTGCCAAAATCAGGGGTTATTGACGACCGAATCGATTGTAGTTCTATCAGAAACACTAACAAAATCAGACAATTATTTATTGTTTTCATTGTTTTCTTGACTTAAATGCCGTTTAACTAACTTTTATCTCCATATGACTCATATCCAGAGCAACAGTTGGTAAGCAGTTTATAAGGAATGCTTTAATCAATTATTTAGTGATTAACTAATACAATAAGTTTTGTCCTAATTTCTGCACACAATTTGCTGGATTCAAGTGGACAATAAAAACATTTATCTCAAGTACTCTTTAAAACAAGATAGGTCGTTTGAAAATAAAATCTAAAAAGTTTTGAGTTTGAGCACAGAATATTCAAGGCTTGACTTTGCAATGCTTTGCAGTGAAGCATAGAGTGATCTGAAAGGAAAGCTCTTGGTTTGTATGGTTCTCATTGAGAGCATCCATATCTGTCCCAAACTCCACTCGAAGTTTAATTTTTTCACTAAATTTAATTCAATATTAAAATGAGAGTAAAATCCTTTGAATTTAAAGTACCGAAGAGAGTGTGCATATGTCAGCCCCTACTTTACCGTATAATGAGTTAACACTTTTGTGTTTGAAATGTGTTTGAAATCACTATTTTTGTCACTCATTTGAAAAGATTCACAGAATTTCTAATTGAATGAAAAAGCGCCATGTACATTCTCACTTCACTTCTTTCTTTGTCTAACTTGATTTTAAAATTGATGTGGTCAATTCTAATTTATAAATAAACTTTTGTTCTATCTAGAAAGATGTTTTTGGTAACTGTTAATTAGTTTCTTGATTGCTAAACATGACTAAGTTCAAATTTATGGAATTTTTTAGAGCTATAACTTTTTGGTTTCTTTATTGATCTGTTAGTTATACGTATCTATGAGTATAAGTATTGTCGATATTATTGCTATGATTTGAATAATTGGAAAATTAGATGAGTTTTGTATTGATGTGAGTATTGACCATAGATTTGACAAAATATGGTTTTATGACATTTAAGGCAAATAATATTCTAATAATTATACATAACTTAATGCATGTATTGTCGATGTATTGGATTCTTTTGAGAGCACTTTTGTGCAGTTCGTCAAAGAATTCAATTGATTTGAATGGAGAGCAGAGGACTGTCAGAAAGAGTCCATAACTTGAATGTGAAGATAAGGTAGAAATGCTTTTTAAAAGAATTTACAATAAATTTTGTGGAGATATTGTGATTGCGGTCAGTCGTCGACTCTAAAAAAGTGCACAGCCATCAAAGGCAAGCCATCAGAATGTGGATCAGAGGAGTGAAGAATAGTGAAGAACACGTCATAGGGCGACATTCATAGTGGGGTCGGATCGCTGTATGTTCACATTTACCCGCATTTCATTGAGGCATGAAATTGTTGACTGCCTTACAAATGAGTTGGACTATAGAATAGTTGGGCTCACTATGAGTTGGACGCACCCATACATCAATGCGAAGAAAGGTAGAGAATAGGCATAGAATAAGTTGCAATTGAATGGAGTGGTTCTGTTTTGTCGCATATTGTCGTCGAGTTGAGAGTCGGTAAGTATAGAAGTTAATGCTCTCCGATTAGTACGAATACAATACAACCAAAAACTCCCCTTTGATTGACTCAAAATATTTGTCAGACTTTTCGGACTCAAATGCTCTGCTTTTGGCTCAAAGTGTATGCCCTCTGACTATGACTACTGGACTCAAAATGATTTGAAGCATTCAATGCCTCAGAAAGTATACCAAATCTGTGTCCGATTGTTTGTGTCGGACGTTATGTGCATTTTTGATGGATATTTGACAGCACTTTTAAACTGATATAAGAGCTGATAAAAAACAACTGCACTCTATTTGGACTGTCGTTGAGCTGATCCCCAATAATAGGCATAACTATTCACTTGTGGTTTATGTATAATGTATTCAAATCAGTAATTATTCGGAAGCAGATTAAAAGAGTCCCTAAAAGTATTGTTTGGAACCTTTTAGTTACTGTCGACTGAGTGTACAGTAAATTAGTTTTTGTCTTAATAGCAGTTATTGTCATTTCACGGTATGTTAGGGTTAAGACCAGAGAAGGAGATTTCCTGTGACCACAAGTTTTGTTTCTTGACGTTAGACCTCTTATGCCTGAGGGCTGTCCTGCCTTTGAGTGCATTCGGCATGTATTGCATTTAGGTTTGCATTTATGTATTATCTATTGATATTCATCAAACATTATCGGCATTTTGCTCTTTCATGACTTCCATATTTCGAGTCAAAGTGTTTCCCACGACTGCACCCATTCATTGAGTGCAGTAAAAGTAATTCTCATTCGGCGAAATCACTCTATAGTTTAGCTCTCAATCCATTGAGGCGTGATTTGATGCCCCCTATTGTCAAATGGCGACCAATCGGATGCGCTCACAGACTAACTCCAACTCCAGGCATAATAAGTCACAGATTTACATATCGATGCATAAGTGGCCATCAAATACATCAAACACTATAATCGTCTCATTCTGACCAACACTCACATCACTTGTTTATATCACTCAACACAACGTCAATATTGAATCTGTGTATCACTCCTCTCATCACAACATTGCTTTCCATCTGATGATGAATCTAAAGACTGAACCATCCTCTTCCACTAATGGTAAGACCATCTTGCTCAAATATATTCTTATTAATTTAGTAGATTTCTAAGTGTCAAATTATTGTTTTCACTTTGATTAAACATAAAAAACTAAACTTGGTTTTATTAAAAGTGTATAATTGATCGTGATAAATCTCATAGTTATTCTTGTTACATCAATTACCAGTGATTTGTTGAAATAATTTCCTTCTGTGAGTAAATTCCCGACATTTAAAATTCAATTAATTTTATAGTTAACTACAGATTTATATTTGCATTCACTTTATTTAAAAATCTATTATTTAAGTTTTAATTATTTATTTGTAAATTAATTGCAATTCTTATGAATGTGAGTTAAACTTCGTGAGAGTTTATATTTCCTGCTTTCTGTTAGCTTAAGACTTAGTAAAGTCCAGGGGCTGTCCATCACCTTGAAAAGGGATAGTCTTCTAACTCTCAGTTTCTTGAGATTTCAATTTCAGATTCTACTTATCTCTAAGTAAAGTCATAGATGAAGTCAAACGTCAATAATTTAACTCTAATGCATTAGTAATGCTTAATATTCGATTCTGTTTTACCTTGACATTTTTCATCTCATACTGTCAGATTCTTTGCACTTGATACATTAAAATTGTTACAATTTGAGTCCAAATTCTTTAGGCCTAAACGACACTATTGTTATGCAAGTTTACTTAAATTGAACTTTTAGCATGTTAATATAACACAAAGTTATATTTCATAGCAGATTATGTGCTTTTTATTTAATATTTGGTTTTTTGATCTCACGATTGCTTTTAATATAATTGCTTTAATTTAATGAATAATTGGATACAAAGTTTATTAGAGATAATAATAATGATTTGAGTGTAATATTTGCAATGAAACCAATTAATGGTATTGTCAGCGACCACTACAATGCTGTGCTGTTCGTTGCAATAAATCCCTTCACAAGTAATTTAAGCGAACGGAAATCGAGTGTTGAATCAAATGGTTTTCATAATCAATATGTTTTATGTGAGAAAATTTATTGAACCAAATATTATAAAATTAGAGGTAAAAAGTGATGATATAATAATAATAAAACAAAAGCCGTACTAATCGTACTAATCGTGGGAAAATGTTAACCAAAAACACAGATTTGGTGCACCGGAATTGATAGACCGGAGCACCAGATGGTCATTAGTCAGTGAAGTATAACAAGTTTATACTCATCTCATCAATTAATTTACTTTGAATGCAAAGCACATCATATTATTTTCATTGTCTGATCTGTTTTTTACACTATTAGGCAGAATATTATTGGATATTCCGTGCAAAGTATGTCGAGACCACTCTTCGGGCAAACACTATGGCATCTTCGCCTGCGATGGGTTTGTATTGATTTTATCACTCAATAGCTATACGTTTTGTCAAAAGTTTTATAAAGCTTTTACACATTATTAGAGCTCCCTATCATGAATGAACAAGATCATATTCTAAACAATTTTAGGGTACATACAGTATATATTTCAACTTTTTTGAGTTTGACTCGCAGTTAGGATTAAAAAATTCAATTTAAGCACTCTCTGGGTGTATGTGTTGTGGGAATCAGTGCTTATAATTGGTCCGAATCGGGTGGAAATGAGCTGAGAGTTGTGCACATCTCTGATTATTATTCAAACGTCTGTCCCCGATATATAAAAGTTTAAGTTAATGCCTAATGCGTTAACCAATCGCTCCTTTTATCCGGAATAAAATACCGAATACGACCGCAATGGCAGACAAAGGGGCCGACACGTGCTCTGCTGTCAAATGCAATCCACACTTTATTTCCTTTTGACTAAAACGTGAAATTAAATTATGATATTTGATTGAATTAAAGCAATTTTGACTAAAACTTCTGCATTTGATTCTTGCTTTGACAGTTGTGCCGGTTTTTTCAAGGTATGGATCACTCAATAAAACAATTGAGTGTTTTATCACTCGATTTACTCGAGAATAATATGTTTTGACGACTGAATTACTTAATCAAATATAGCGATCCATTCGTCGCAATCGTCAATATATTTGCAAAGCGCGCGGTTCGAGTGCTAACAAGTGTCCGGTAGACAAAACCCATCGAAACCAATGTCGGGCCTGTCGTCTGCATAAATGTGTTGAGGAGGGGATGAATAAAGATGCCGTTCAACACGAAAGAGGACCACGAAATTCAACCATTAGAAGACAAGTGGCTCTCTATCTAAAAGATTCGTCAGTTATGGATAGACTTAGTATGACATCAAGCTTTATGTCGTCCCCAATACCTCCGCCATCGGCACACATGTCAATAGCATCCAGTCCTTCGATAAGACCACAAACGAGTGCTGAAATCTCATTGCCTTCGAGTTTGATTCCCCGTTTAATGGACTCAAATTCATTGGCGTTGAGGCCGACAGCCGTATGCCATCCGACGCCTAAAGTAAGAGTTCATTGCATATGAAAAACAATATTCACAAAAAGCTTTTCACTAACTTTACATAAAACGCTTATAAAAGCATATATTAGAGAAAAACAACTTTAAAAATGTTCTTTGAATTCATTTAACAAAAGATGTCTTTTAAAAAAGTTTTTCGAATAAAAGCTTTTTTGAAAATCAGGAATTGATTAAAATCTTTTGATAAGAATTTTGATAACAGAATATAAGTTAGATTTAGCTCTTCTTTCAATTAAAGTATCGAATTAAGAGAATATAACTAAGAATATCCCAAAATGTTTTGTTCACTGATATCCTATTCCTATAGTATCCGTTTGCATACAATTCTGTGAATGGCTTTCTATCGTCAAACTGCGAGACTGTGTGCGAGACTGCAGCCCGTCTTCTCTTCTATAACGTAAAATGGCTGAAAACATTGCCAGCATTTGTCTCTTTACCGATGAGAGATCAGGTTCGCCAACATTTCCATATAAATACTCAAAAATCAATATTAAATACTCGACTAAACAATGGAATAGTATTTAAACTTTTCTTAACTTTCTCTCAATATTTGCACAGTTATTGCTAATAGAGGAGGGCTGGAGAGAACTGTTTATCCTGAGTGCCGCTCAATTCATGTTACCAATAGATATGGAGCCACTAATAGCTTCGGTCGGTATTAACTCGTCCTCATTGTTGTCATCGAGTGAAGAGTCGGCACTGAGTAACACATCGAAAGCAGACAAATTCGTAACTTTTATGACAGAAATCCGATGCTTTCAAGAAATAGTTACCAAATTCAAAGAGTTGAGAGTCGACACCACAGAATATACTTGTCTTAAGGCTATTGTTCTCTTGAAGACTGGTAAGCATTTAATGACAATAACTATTCATCCTTTGTTTGGCTAAAAGTCTGTGAAAACGGAAACAAATCTCTATTTCTATTCACAAAACTATTTATTATTTTATGGATATTTCCTCAAATCATTTTCATTCAATTTTGATGCAGTCTTTCCCTCGTCTTCAACAACCACTTCAACGACAGAACTCAGAGACCCGACTTCGATATCTGTAGCACAGGACAGGGCTCAGCTAACTCTTAATCAATACATTTCCACTGCATATCCGACTCAACAATCATTCCGTTTCGGAAAATTACTTTTAATGTTACCATCGCTTAGAAGTGTCAGCGGAAACACAATCGAAGAACTCTTCTTTCGGAAGACAATCGGAAATATTCCAATCGATAGACTGCTCTCAGATATGTACAAATCGACTGACTTCTGACCCTCTCCTCCCCATTATCTATGAAATGGTGTTATGTCTTAATCTTAAGATTTCGATTGACTCAGAATTGACTCATAAATCAAAAGTGAAAATTTGATGAAAAGCTGACTAACGATAGGGAGTGTCGTCAAAGTGGTAATAATGCATAGAATATGGCTGAAGAGTAGTGTTGGCAGAAGTGGTCCCTCTCTGAGTCTCACCCTTAGTCAAAGCATATCCCTATCATTTGTAAACCACTAACATTTGTGTCATTTTTCCAGCGCTAAAGTGAGTCCCTGTGCGACAAAACGTCTGCTGTTATGCTCTTGTATTTGATGTGCTTTTGTTGTATTTGAATCCCAATCAGAGTTTTCGCCAATTTTTCGTTCAATACATTCAGAACTTTTAATAGACTCTCATATTTCGAGCCTATGAGAGGCCATTCCAGGATTGGCTTCTCTTTTCAACTGTTCCTCTTTGTAGTGCTCTCACTGTTGTTGAAATCAGGCCTAAAAGGCAAGAGATTAAACTGAGTTCAGTCACTAAGCCGTCTCTGAGCCTTATGTGAGCCGTTGGCCAATATGTTGGCTTCCAGTGCTCGCACTTCCAGGTGCAGACCTGGCTGTGCACTTCCATACCCTATACTAGTCTTTACTAAATGACTGAATGTTGGCCCGTATTTTGCATTTTAGTCAATAACAATGTATACAGTATTAAATTGAAGGGGAGATCCTATCAATATATGCGAGTAATACTCCGCATCATTTGCTTTTTACAGCTCAAACAGTGCTCCGGTAGGCATGTCATCCCTACCACTGCACCATCACAACATAGACCAGTCAGTGTAGCGTACAGTCTGTCCTCCTTCGAGATATTAGTCGGTAATTATCGACTTAAAACGATAAGATCTCATTTACTTATGATAATAGACTTATACATACATTAACTCGACATTAGTTGGTCTTGAATTACATTTCGTCAAAAGGGACAGACTGTGTACTACTCCGCAAAGACCCACAAAATATCCCAAACTTTATCTCAAAAATCTATCGAATGGACAGAACTTTGAGTAGTTTTTGAAAGATTTCTCTAAAATTGAATGAAATATTGAATAGTTTTGATGTCAATAATAATAAAACGTGTATTAGTTGTCGGCGTCTGTTTGTGTGACCGCAGACTATGAAAATTAAAGTGTCGGACACTCCCTTCCAATAGTTCCCATTCATAACTATTTCATTCATAAGGCGTTATAATTATTGTAAATAACATTATGAAAGACTATTTCCTTTCCGTTTAATCGATTGTAAAAAAGATTAATAATTGAATAAATTATTGCATTTAAATGTTCTCCAATTTATTGAATATTAAATTATATGACATTTTCTACATTTAGACCAATTGTATTGAATTTTATAAAAGTCTTTGGAAATATTGATTTGCATTTAAATAATAGAATTATCGAAATCTATTTGAAATACAAACACAAATATCCAGAATATGGAAAGCAATACAATTATATTGGAGGCAAATATGAGACTTAAAGCCAAACAAGTGATGGAACCGACTCTGAACATCACTATCGGCAGTGCGAACGAAGATATAACAAAACCAGTGGTTATAAAGTATATCCAATCGCAGGCAACAGATCCCGGGTCTAACTTATCTTCACGACAACAGTTGGGTAATAGGGCCGGAATAGGACTCAATATGTAAAAGACAGCGACGGATAGTATAAACCAATTGTCTCCCAATAAAACACTCGTCACTAATGCAGTCAAACCCATAACAAAAGTAAACGACAAAAGGATTAACTTTCGGATGTCTTTCATTTTGGACATCAAATATAGTCTTCTCATCAGATTTGCATTCAAATGCAATTCCTTTCATGCGATCAACAATTCGTTTACCCCTGGAATGAGTCTCACGAGAGGTGAGAGAAAAAGGACCCGATATTGAAATATAGGCTCAAATTATTCTCATTTCCACCAAATGTTTGAAAACTTTTTTGTCAAAAGTTTGTGATTTTGCGCACAAATTGTGTTTTTCTTCATTTGTTTACACTTTTCTGAGATTCACTTTTTTGACATTTCAATGGTTTGTCTAACAATTAGTTCCCAAAATGAAGACTCAATTAATTAAATATTTATTTATTTTATTCTTGTTATTGTTTTGTTTAGTTTTCCCAAATTTTGTCACATTTTTACTTTATTTTATTCTTGTAATAATTGTCTCAATATTTGGCATCTATTTTGGCATTAAATTGAATAAAAAGACAATTATTGATAACAATTACAATCCATGTCTTAATGACAACAAAAGGCCAACTCATGAGAGAAGTGATATGAAAACAAATGATGAAGAAGTCAATGAAAACTACTTCCAAACCCGAACTCTTGTTTCGGCAAATGTGGACCAATTGATGGAACAAATGATTGACTATTGCTTAAGAGATTTTGTCTTCAATTGGTATCAAAATTTAGTCAATAATAATACGAATCAAAAGATTGATCTGAAGCTCAAGTAATTAGACTTTTGTTTCTTTCATATTATCACTCAATTGTCTGTCATTTCAGAAACGAATTTTGGGAAATAATCTTAAATATTGTGATTAGAATGCGTTCAATAGATTTCCTCAAATTCTTTACCAAAAATGTGGTCAATCGTTGTCTTAAACACTTCCAAAAGATCACAATCTGTTTAACTAACAAAGAGAACAACTCTTATATTCTGAGCTCTCATTTGGAGTCCAATGAAAAAGAGTTGGAATTCATACGAAAATTGTGTGAATTCTTGATAACTATTTTACTGCCGAAGAATTATTCTCAGAGTAAACCGATTCGCCATTTGTTGAGAGAAATACTTTCCGTTCAGTTCTTAAGTGCCATTAATTTGATTTGTGATCCGATTTATTTGAACCAAAAACTCTTGGATTATCTCAAATGGCATAAAATGTCTTCAGAGCGACACAAACAGATCTACGCCTACTCTGAGACATACGAACAGTTCGTTCAAATGATTAACAAATGCTGTGATACCGAAGACTTAAAGCGAATCCGGTTTAAGATTATCACCGAAATAATGGAGGCGACGGTCATTAATAACTTGAAGAAAGAGCGCGGAATAGATATGAATGAAAAAATGTTTTCGGGGCCCATAACCTCAGCCAAAGGGGATCTGCTTCAGGCTCGCAATCTTAAGAGATATATCAATCAATTGACTTTTGCTAAGAATCAGTGCGAAAAACGGATTAATGCCATCACTTGTGGCGGTCAAGACATACAACAAACTGAATCTAAGAGTAGTTCTCATAGTTTGCCGCAACCGAACCGTAAAACAGTCCTCGGATTTAGAGTTATTATGGATTCAGATATTTGTCGCTCATATCTGAAGAAGTTTATGCAGTACTCACTTATCAGTAGTTCCAGTACTCCTGAGAGTAGACGACATTTGATTGTGTTTTGGGAGTCCACCGAACATATGACAAAACAAGACGTTTCTAAACAATACGAAATCGCGAATGAAATCCTCAATCACTCGAACTTTAAGTCGAATTTCATAAAACTCATCAGTTTATCGAAAAATACACTCAAAGCGATGGAAGAGTTTGTTTTAGGCAATAGAGGCGCAGAAGCATTCACTTTGGCACAGAATATGGTCTATGATATTCTTGAACACAGATATTATCCTTTATTTATTGTAAGCCAAGAATACGAACAAATGTTGGATCAAATTCAAGATACACTCGAAAACAGTGGAGAATTGCTGTCTCGACGAAGTAGTGGTCACTCAGATACCAGTGAATCGAATTCAATGGACTCTTGCGAACAGAGTTTAGTGAATATTAGCGACAACTCGATTGTCGAGATTCATGTCTCGCATACAAAACAGAAATTAGAAAAATTGAGTCAAAAGCTAAACGATAAGAGAAATGCTTTGAAAGCCCTTAAGAAAAGCGAAACCGAAAAACTGACCAAAACTCAAATCAATGTTAATTTAAAGTTAATCGGAATGTTAGAGAAGGAAATCGATGACATTACCAGAGAGTACAATCAACTCGAGGCTCATCTCGAGTGTACAGAGATGTGGATCTCAGGAATGGCTAAATGGAAAGCAGACGTTCATAATATTGAATTGGATAATATCGATGGTTACTATTTGGCCATAATTATTGTCTTTAGAAGTGATATCACCGAAACGGCATCTAATGGTTGGATCGTTGCCCGCAATTTCCAACAGTTCTATGAATTGAAGAGAAAATTAATAAAAATTTGCCCCAATTTAAAGCGCTTAGAATTACCCAAATTCCACAGAAAATCCATAGTAAATGACTCACAGCTTAAGTCAATTAAACACAAATTGCAAATATTTCTCGATTTCCTCGTTAATGAGGAGAAGATATATCGAAGTGAAGAGCTTTTTCTCTTTTTATCTCAAAGTGCAGACAATGTGAGGAAACCGGTGAACAAAGAGTCCAATTCCTCTACAACTAAGTCAAAGTTGGCGTTCGCTAAACTTTTTGGCATAAATCAGTCAAATGAAAGCCATTCAACTGTCGAACCAAACAAAGAAGTGGTTGAATGCGATCGAAAAAGTGTTGAAATCGACAATCAGTTCTTAATTTTGAATGATTTGGATAATGAGGACAATATAAAGGACGACATCGCAGAATCACTCTATGATCTCATCAGTGAAATATTCGAATTGAGAACAGTCTCCAAATGGTTGCGGAGAAGTCTTATGACATTCGTTCAAATGTCTTTCGGACAGACTATTAACAAACAGTTGCGGTCAACAGTCGAATGGATTTGTTCTGAGTCTATGATCCACTACTTTCTCTCTTCATTTCGGGACTCTATTTGGCCAAATGGAGTACTGTCTGAACCCTGGCCTCAGAGCTCTGATGAGGAAAGAAAAAGAGTCCAATTATTGGCTAAACAGCATCTCTTGAATAGCATTCCTGAAGTACTAAACAATCTTTTGGGTCAACAAAATGTTAGGAAAGGAATCGTTAAAGTCTTCGATGGATTACAGAATCAATTACTGAATAAACAGTTGTTTTATGTAAGAAATGATTTGAAGGAATGTTAGAAATTTATTATTTCTTTAATTTCAGGAATTGATTGAAACTTTTATGTTTGAATTCTCCCCCGAATTGAAGAGTTTTTAAAAATGATTACATATCGATGTCTTCCAGGACTGGTCTCACTTTATTGGCACTTAACTACCTGTTCTCTAAGTGCTAATCTTGGAGTTGGATATGATTTTTAATAAAATTTTGTATAAAATTAATTTAATTTTAATTTAAAGCAAAAATGAATAAAATATACAATAATTTTGGTAACCTTTAGACTCGAGTGAAATGATTTGAATTTGGAGGCAAAGTATGAGTGAAGTGAACGCAGACTCTATTCTGTGCTTTTTGTAAACATCTTTCAAATTATAGTTTGATTTGAATCGTCGTTACGATGAATATCGAACTCTTGGAACACTTCGGACAGAACTATCCCGAAGAGTTTGATGGAGCCCTCGATAGTATTTCGTTGGCGGTGACCTGTGCCTTCAACAGACGCGGCACATGTCTCGCCGTGGGCTGCAATGACGGACGGATTGTCGTTTGGGACTTCTTGACGAGAGGAATGGCAAAGATCATATCAGCCCACGTCCATCCTGTCTGCTCTCTCAGGTCAACATCTTATGCGCGGATCTATTTTTACATTTGTTTATCAATGTAACAGTTGGTCACGTAATGGTCACCGACTGGTCAGTGCCTCTACTGATAACACAGTTTGCGTTTGGGATGTGTTGACGTCAGAGTGTGTCCAAAGATGGCGATTCTTTTCACCAATTCTTAGGGTCCAATTCAATCCAAGAAACGACAAAATGATATTAATATGTCCGCTAAAACACGCGGCGATTGTGGTCTTCATTCCTCATAAAGACGGTAACCATTTATTAACTCTTTTTTATTTATTTTGAAGACAATTGATTGCATCGATTAACAGGTCCTTCAAAAACTCATGTAATGGTTCCACTCGATGACGACACTGACCTTAATATTGTGGCTTCTTTTGACCGAAGGGGTCAATACATATACTCCGGTAATGCAAAGGGAAGGATACTTGTTGTGAAAGTGGGCGCAAACATAACAAACCTGACTCTAATCGCCTCATTCCGAGTGTCCAACACTGCAATCAAACAGATAGAGTTCGCGCCCCGAAAAAAGGACATATTTCTGGTCAGTACTGCCGATCGAGTCATTCGAGTGTATGAGACCGAAGAGGTGTTGTGTTGTGGCAAAAACGGAGAGCCCGAACCCATTCAGAAGTTACAGGATTTGGTCAATAAGACAATGTGGAAGAAGTGCTGCTTTTCTGGCGGTCCCGATGCTGACTACATCTGTGCCGGTTCTGCCCGACAGCACGCCCTCTATGTCTGGGAGAGGAATGTTGGAAATTTAGTTAAGATATTGCATGGTACTAAAGGGGAACTACTTCTCGATGTTGTGGTGAGCTATAAGTGGTTTAAAAAAGTTGTAAATTTCAAATTATTTAACTTTTAGTGGCATCCCATCCGTCCTATCATTGCCAGTATATCGAGTGGTGTCGTCTCAATCTGGGCTCAGCCTCAGGTTGAGAACTGGTCTGCATTTGCACCTGATTTCAAGGAATTGGACGAAAACGTTGAATACGAAGAACGAGAGTCAGAATTTGATGTCGAAGATGAGGACCGAACCCCCGCCAGAGTCAATCAGGATGACGATGATGAACAAGGATTGGTGGATGTGGTCACACCTCACACTATTCATGCCTTCCTTAGCAGGTAAGACATCTTTAAAATGGTATTTAAGTTATTTAAGATAATGATTGTCTTCAGTGATGAGGAGGAGGAGGATCAGGATGCACTCATATATCTTCCAATTTCTCCTGATGTTGATGAGCCCGAATTGGAAGCGCCTCCGGTCACACCTCAACCCGAAACCCCTTCAAAGTCTAGAAAACCTAAAACAATAGACATTGATCTGAAAGAGGCGCCAAAAGACGGTTTGTCCTCAACTTTCTCTCAATTTTAATAAATAGATTGTTGTTTCAGAGGCTCATCCTTTGTTCACTGGTCCAGGAAAGCAGCAGAGATCAAGCGGTGGGGCCACAGATAAGACATTAGCCGCCAAATCTAAAGCTCAGCGCCCGAGTGGTAAAAGAGCAGCGAATGGAAACTCCGATCAAATCCTAAACAAACGAATGAAAGCAAAGAAGTCGAGCGAATACTTCGATCGCTTCCCATAACTCTTCACTTTTTCTCTGCTTTTGTTCCATACGTTTGAATAACTTTGAGATAAGTTCCCAATCATTGAAATGACTCTCATTTATAAATTTTGTCTCAAAATTCTCTCGACTTAAATCTGTAAAATAAATAACCGCTAATTTATATTCTCTCACATTTTTAATCGAGGAACTATCAAATGTTCAATTAATATAAGACATAACTATTATTTGACTTTTATGCCCCCCATTTGATTTGTAAATTATGAGAAGTCCTTCCCCTCCCCCTTAGGAGTACTGTTGTTTAAGTATTGAAATGTGTGGAGAGAGAAGTCATGCGCTGTTCGACATCGAGAAGAAGTGCTATTTTGAGCCGAGAAGGCATTCGTTGACTAATTAAATGCTGAATTGAACAGTCGGTCACATCATTAGGAGTGTCTGAAAATGTCATCGAAAGGTCGAGTCGTGACGGGAACAGATGGAAGTGATTTCACACACCGGCAAAGAGTGGCCAAACACTACCAAATCAGGTATTTCGAGTCACACCAATAGTGGGGTTTGCGGTCATTCCTCTTGACTTTAATATGTATTTATACCATATGTTACGTATGGATAGCGCACTGAATAAGTCTCGGCTCAAGTTCTGTATTCTTCTGCATTACCTGTTGTTCGCAATAATGTTAATCAAGTTATCGGAAGACATTCTCGACAGACTCGATATCTTTATATTAGAGCTCCAGGAGCTGTATGTACCCAAACCTAAACTCTGGGAGTGGTTGTGGTCTTCCAGTGTGTTGTTAACTATAATGGGATTATCTTCACTCCGAAGCAATAACTTGTGGTCAATAAGAATGTATGCAATCTTCACATTCTTTCTGTCGTTGTGTCCAATACTTTACGCTTCGGTCTATTATTTCAACGATTTGTGGCATTTCATTGAACAGCGAGACCTCTCCAAAGTCAAGGAAGTCTGGAACGGCTATCCGGTGGCACTCATTTGGTACTCGTTTCTTGTGGTCGCACTTCAGGTCCATTTCTTCCAATTGTTTTTCGCCATCAAATTGTGGTTCGCGTGGAATGTGAAGAAAGTTAATAAAAAAGTCAATTAATTTGACTTCAATTCTAACTTAAATTAATTGTATTTTTAATTAAATTAATTAATCGATTGTTTGAATCACTTTTGGAATCATTTTATTGTCAATTCGGGAATGTTTTCATTAATCCTATTAAGGCTTGAATTCAAGGCCCAGACTATACCCAAGTCTTCTATTTAGTGATATATTTGAATCACAGTTCAGTCCATAACAGAAACCATTTGTTTCATTCATTTCAAACATTTTCTCATAATTTCAATAAATTAGATAATTTTGAATCAATTTTCGACTCTTCGATAAAACATAAAACAATTGAATAATTCTAAAACATCTAAAACTGTATATAATATCTATATTTGTCTGTCAGTGGACAGTCATTATAGGGAACCGAACTCATCCATCCATCGCTGATATTTTCTCAGATCTTCCTGAGAGACAGACTTATTAACCTTTCGAATCGCTTCCTCGAAGTCTTCGGGACTGACAGGCAATTCGAGTTCATCTTTGGACAGACTTCTGATTTGTTCGGGTGTGAGACCCGTTATCTTCCTCCTCATAGCCATCATACAGGCGTCACGACATACGTTGGTTATATCGGCTCCCGAATAGCCGGCCAATCGGAGCGCGATTTCAGTGACGTCCAGAATTGGAGACTTCTCTACTTCCTTGAGATTGATGTTAAGGAGTGCTTCTCTTCCCTCTTCTGTTGGCAATGAAATGTAAATTCTCTTTTCAAGTCTTCTGCGGAGGGCTTCATCAATATCCCAGGGGAAGTTTGTGGCCGCCAACACCATCACCACTTTGGTCGGGTCGTCATTATTAGTGATGCCGTCCATTTGAATCAACAGCTCTGACTTTACCCGTCGACTGGCCTCGTGTTCAGTGTCTGAGCCTCTTCTCGAACATAAGGAGTCGATTTCGTCGATAAATATAGTGGACGGGGCGTAGAATCGGGCCATTTCGAAGAGAAGACGCACCAACTTCTCTGATTCGCCCCTATATTTAGAGGTGAGAGTGGATGACGAGACGTTGAAGAATGTAGTGCCGCACTCTGTGGCCACAGCTTTTGCCAGCATTGTTTTACCCGTTCCGGGAGGCCCTACCATAAGCACACCCTTCCAGGGCCTACGAATGCCTTTAAAGAAGTCAGGCATCCACATCGGCAGCACAACCGCCTCTTCCAGCAATCGTTTGGCTTCTTCGAGGTCTGCTATATCTGCCCAATGAGTGCTCGGATTTTTCTGAAGGATATCCCTCTCAAGCATTTCGACCAACTCGTTGTCAGGACCGGCGGCATCGAACTTCTTTTCTGGCGGTTCCTCTTTAGCTGTTCCGCTCTCACTCTTCTTTCTTTGATCAGTGCTTTTGTTTGGAGCTTTTGTTTCGTTCTGACCCTTTCGTGTCGTACCCTTTGTCGCCGCTGAACGACCAGCCGATGGATGAGATTCGCGGCCGCTTTTATTACCCAAAGAAGTGCTCTCACGTCTGGACTGTCTTTGTTTGACTGGTGGTCCCGGTTTATGCTCAACAGGTGTTGGGGGCGGCCATACATCTGGCTCTCGTGGAGAGCTGGGGGGCCAGTAGTCCAGATCACTATTTGTATCATCGGATAAACCAACAAAAGGCGGGGAATGTCTGGCATTGATGGGTCTATTGTTGTGGTGATCACCTTTGAAGCCCAAGAGGTTGGTCTGAATGTCTTTGACGTATTCATATTCCTGTGCTATTTGTTGTTGGATCTGATCATTGATTAGTACAAATGGTATATACAGGCAAATAGTCATACCTCCTGCCATCTCTCCTTTCGGTTGGGGTCACTGATGGTCTGAAGAAGTCGATGGATCTGTTGGACGACTCCTTGATAGTAGACAAGAGCCGTCTCATAGTTGCCGAGGAGAGCGAACTCGCGGCCCATTTTGGTGTTCTCACAGATATCTGTTATACTTATATTCATCACAATATCATTCAAACTATCATTTATTCACAAAATGGTTAACAAAATATATAAGTATTTAAATGAATCAATAATTGGATGAAAAAGAAAACATTTGAGGAACAGATGACACGAATCTGTAAACACGACCTCAAAACAAATGAGTGAATGAAAGGAGCCTTCAATCGACTCAATGACGCATTCAGTCATTCATTCATTACTATAGCCTTACGTCCGCCCACTCGTAGTAACCATCACTTCATGTCTTTGGAATAGAGACTTTATTTTTGCTAGTCTACGAATCAATGACGTGAGCGCATTGAAAATACAATAATTATTAAAAAGTTATTGATGTAGAGCTCATGAAATTGACTCA
>JAQIWF010000053.1:0-34295 GCA_034694965.1 Ceratozetes gracilis
GACATGACACAAACACCGAACCATTTTGACTTTAGGTTAAAGCGAAGCCTAACGCTTGGGTTTTATGTGCTCCAAATATACACAGTTTTTACAGTCTTTGCTGACCCGCCATTACGCCCTCTTTTTGATATTGAGAAGAATAACTCCAGTTTAAGGGTAGAAAATGTCACAAAATTTGTGAACATAATTGTTGTACAGTTAGTACACGTAACCATAGCAACAGCTGGTGATGACATCAGTTGATTACAATAACTCGTGAGTGGATTGTTTGTGCGCACAATAGTAATGAAGACATCTTTAAAGTGTTGTGAATATTGTTTGTTTGGAAGCAATCGTTGTATGAATTCCTTTGTTGTGTTGACTCATCGCAAGAGACCGCATGTTTTGAGGTATTGTTTTGTGAATTGAATTTTAATTTGTATTTTCGACTTCTCTTTGTCTTTGAATCCTTTGTTTAATTGTGTGTCTTATGACACGTCACTGATTTGGTACAAATCCGTTCCATCCAAACGAAACCTACCGCTCGTTGTCTTTGTTCTCAAATCCTTTGTTTGATATTTTAATTATTTACCACTCATTCACTTCTCTCTCCTCAGCACAGGTTTACCGCCACAACAGACACAAAAAACCGGACGAATAATGATCTCAACTGTTGAACAGTCACTCCTTTTTGACTTCTCTTTGTCTTTGATTCCTTTGTTGTGCCTCTTATGTCACGTGACTCATTTGGCGCCAAAATCCGGTTCTAACCGGTGACCACATTCTCCGGTTCTAAGCCTTTGTTTAAAGCATGAAATCCTTTGTTTTGATTGTAAATATTTACCACTCATTCACTTCTCTTTCCTCAGCACAGGTTTATCGCCACAACAGAAACAATGAATTGAAAGAATTGATTGACAGTCACTCCTCATCTGTAATGACCACTAATTGGTTCGCTGCGCCCGAACTCAACCCTCAGTACAACAAAGACTACTCAGAAGACATTAATTCGATTACCTCTCATCACAACGACCTCTTCCGGAACCACATAACGAGAGGAATATCCCATCTCATGGTCTCCAAGCCTTTGTTGTGTTCATCATCTGATCAGAAGACTTGTTTTAAGTCATTTTATCGATTATTCGGTGAGATTATCGCAGAAGTCACGTGCCATCACTGGTTTAAACCGGATCTCAATTATCAGACAACTTTTTATTCACTTTTTAGACATTTATTGTATATAAAAATCATAAAATCGAAGACAAAATAAATCTGAAAATAATAAAAATTCATAAAATGAACACAAATTAAGAAAAAGTCTAAAATTTGAAATAAATAACACTTTAAAGGATGAAATGATTGAGAGGACAGGTATCGCAATAGATAACCAAATTGGACTTAAACATATTGAATTGTGGGAACTGATCCCTGCAAGTGGTTGAGTGGCAGTTCAGGATCTGATACATTCTGTCGATTATTTGGTCGATCGATAGATTGGTTTCGAAGCGAATATTACACGAATTGCAGACCAAATACCCGCCGATTGTCTCCATTTCGTATGTCTTACAATACGGACAAATCACTGCATGTCTGAACTGAAGAGCATTTAAGAACTTCTGGCTCTTCAGCTGATCCTCTTTTGTTTGCAATCCTTCCCACGACCTGTTCTGCTCCTCAAGAAACTCCTGTTTTACTTCTTGTGTCAATTCTTGGATCTCTTGTGCGGACATCGTCTCCATATCTGCTTCGGTGCTAATTATTTGCTGTAATTCCTGTTCGACATAGTCTTCACTGACGGTGTCATCGTCTTCCATGTCATTGATATTCACTTTTCGCATTCTGTCCACTATTGAAGACCTCATTTCGTGGTTCTGTTTAAGTCTTGTGAGGAGTCGATCCCTACATAATTGTCTGGCGTTCGGCGAATGCCATCGACTCATCATTAGACGCCTTTCCGTCGGCGACAGCTTAAGACTAGAGTCGGCCATCATTTGATTCAGATTTTGATTGTAATCAACGAAAAATCTACTAAAAGTTGATAGTTTATCGAATGAGTTAATGAATGCAAACCTTTGATTCCCGCCCTTTAAAGCCATTAAAAAGTGTTTCAATTCTTACCTTAAATTTATTTGAAATACTGTCGAGAAATCATTTGCCTCTTGGCTTAAGTGATGTTTGAGTTGTGATTCATTCGATAAAATCGGTGATAATTTGGTGAAAATAGTCCTAAATTCTAAAAATAGGTGAAAATGAGTGAAATGTGTGTCAAAAGAGGAAATGAGTGAAAAGCCGCTCAAATTGGGTAAAATGTTTTAATGAGGAAACGGTCCCCAAACTTATCACTCATTTGGAGATAATGTTTGAAATGAATTGTCAATAATTTACTGATTATTAAGTCTTGATTTGATAATTATTATCGATTGACAGATAAAGATGTCTTCAGCACTGGATCTGCTTGAGTTAAGGTTAAGATATATTGAAGATTCGGTTTTAGGCAATCGGGTGCCGACGCCGTCAGACAACAACTCAATTGTGGAGCAATTGATTCAAATCGAGGCTAAAGTTAAAGAACTGACGGCAGGAAAAGAGAGATTCAATAATTGCTTCAATAAATGCCAACAATTGGGCAAATATTTGGACAATGAATACATCGACAGGATTTTGCCCTCAGATTCGGCTAAATTCGAGCAAATTCTCAATTTTGAAGACCAGATCAAATCCGAGGCCAAGACTTTGGAAAGAGTCGAAGAGTTATCGAAAAATATAGATTCCTCTCATTTAAGAAGTTTTGATAAAATGTTACCAAAACTGAGTAAAATCCGTTTAAATAGTTTAGAGCAAAGCCAAGAGTCGGCCAAAATCGAGGACAAGAGCCGAGAATTGATTCTTGTCTACAATCAATGGCTCGAAAACATGAAAACACAACTCACGGATTGGGACCAGAAGTTGACTCAATTGGAAAACCAACGAAAGACTAAGAAAACCAAAGTAGACATCGATTGAGTCGTTCACCAAATTATCATTTCTTTAATTTATTATAAAAACTGTTTTATTCGTAATAATAAACAATTGGTTTATATTTTAATTGAAGCCAAAGAGTTGTCCTCTTATTCTATGGCCCATAAGTTAAGCCAATTCTTGAGATGTTCTTAAAATGATCTTTATTTGAATGAATAACAAATGTTTTAATTGATTTTATTGGTATAAAACAAACTATAAATGACTGGAAATAGTATTTGTAAACTCGATTCACATCAAAACTATAATTATATTTATTTACAAAATAACGAACACTTTGAGGACACTTAAGATATGGACATATTGTTAGCCCTTCTTCTTGTCTTCTGTTCTGTGGTTGTCTTTAGGCACTTTGGCCTCATTGTCAGTACCCAGGACATTCTTCTCCATTTCCCATAACTCAAGCTTTTGCTCTCTGATGGCTTTCTTGACACACTTCTGGTAGAGATTAAAGAGCAAGGTACAATTCTCATCTTTAACGCCCTTCAAAAACTTGTCTGCGAACCACGAGTTGAAGCAGTCCTCATACCGACGCTTCAGTTCATTGCAGTCCTTCCCAATGCTGTTCATTGTCTTAAAGACGGACTCAATTGTCTTTATATTGTCTATCAATACATTTGATGACTGATGTAATCAATGAATCATTTAATTCATAACCAAATTAAAGCATTTTGTAAACAAATGGTGTTTATTGTAATAATGGCTCAAATCATAGTTTATTCCCAGTTATGAACCAATACTCACATCACTACCAATTGAGCCCTTCTTCCACAACAACAGACATAATAGGGATCGCATTATAATAATCATTACAAAAACTTTGGATAAAAGTTTTAATTTGAAAATATTTTACAATTAAATGGATTTATAAAAAAAAACTATTAATTAACTGAAAAACTATTAATTAACTGAAAAACTGATTATTAGTGAATGTTTCTGCAAAGATAAACAAAAATATATGACATTATTGCGGGAAAAGCGATGGAAAACCTACCGTTAAACTCGTCATTCAAATCAATGAATTCTTTGATTTTGTCCAAACAGTTTTGGTCAACAATTCCTTCAATAAAGCAATGACTGGCATCGAAACTATTGACCCGGAATATGATTTCCTGATCTACTACTAGATATGGACTCAATTCTACTCTATCGATGTCTTCACTGAAAGTAATGGTGACATCAATACAACCGCCGATTACAGCCCCACAATATGAGTCCCCAAATCTGTTCAAATTAATCATGGTTAATTACAATTTGAATTAACTCATTTAATGTGTGAACCTGCTCAGTTTAATACGAATCAGTTGACCGACAGAGACATTAAAGATTTTAAACTGAGCGCTGATCTTCCAGAAGATGGTGGGATTGTCATCTATTATCCGCCCGTAATCCGTCATAAATTTTAAATGACTATATTCTAGTAAAATTCCTCTCAATCTATGGGCAAAATAATTATTAATTATTAATTCAATGGTAATATTAATTAACTCAGTATTGTATTTGCATTTCATGTGGTCGAGTATCCTATTGATACTCCGCTCCTCATTTCCCATGAACTTGGGGTCCAACCCGATCTCTAGTTCCCGATTCACGACTTGGGAACAGAAGTCTTCGTCGACCACTTCTCCGCTCATTTGAAATGACGAAAACAATCGGTTCTGACAAAAGTGTAAACAAAATACGAAACACGTGTTTGTATTGCAATGACTGAAAATCCCTTTAAATGTTACGTCAAATGACAACAAAAGACTAAAAATTTTTTTGAAAACAACAACACTTTTGCCCATTTGTCATATGTTTCGTTGCATTTAATTGGGTTGACATTGACTATAATCTTGTTCATTTTGAGCACATGGAATAAATGTAAGTCACATTCAAATACTTTATTGCTTTCATTCGGTATAAAATTGAAAAATACTTTGCTCTTCAATTTAAACAATTTGTGGCAAAAATTGTCTTTTTGTGAAAGTATTCAATAATTACTAATGACCATGATCAATCAAATTTGATTCCCTGTGCTAATGGTAATTGCTTGCTGTAGTTAATAGTACAGGTGGAGCGCCGCATGTATTGCTTCCAAGAGTCTGATCCAGACTCCCGACCTCCTCCCGTATGCTATAAATTATGAACTTGCTTAATTTCAATTGACATCACTTTGTAATACCTTTTCTCCGCCGAAAGCGCCTCCAATTTCGGCGCCATTTGTGGGGATATTGACGTTAACTATACCACAATCGGAACCTTTGGGTCCCATCCACTGATCAGTACATTAAGTATTAGATTTTGGATCCATTGATAGTCTCTTACTTTGAATATGTTGTTGACGTTTGTTGTGAAAAGACTGGAAGACAATCCCTGTTTGACTTCATTGTTCCAATTGATTGCCTCTTCTAAATCACTGAATTTGAGGGCATATACTATGGGAGCGAATGTCTCCCTATGAACGAGGGGTGAGTCGTGTTTAAGACCCGTAATAATAGTGGGCTCCACATAATTTCCCTCTCTATTGATGGCTTTACCCCCGCATTCAATCTTTGCACCCAATTTGACCGCCTCGTCAACAACTGATAAGTATGTCTGAACCGATTGCTTCGTATGTAAAGGTCCGTACAATACATTGGTGTCGAGGGGGTCGCCCACTCTTATTTGTGAAAACGCCTTCTTAAGACCAGCTATTACTGCATCGAAGACCTGAAAATATTAATTGTTTAGTAAAGAATTGTTTGGATTTGATCCCACCTTTTCGTGAAGAATAAGTCTTCTCGTTGAAGTACATCTCTGTCCAGCAGTGCCGGCACAGGCGAATATGGCAGCCCTGATGGCCATATTGACGTCGGCGTCTTCGCAGACAATAATAGCATTATTTCCGCCCAATTCTAATATACTTTTGCCGAATCTGTTCTGAACTGTATTTCCCACTTTCTGACCAATGTTTGTGCTGCCCGTGAATGAGATCAAAGGCAGTCTATTATCGTTAGCCATCGCCTCTCCGATATCAGCGCCGCCACAAATAAGCGAACAGATGGCACCGGGAAGTGAATTGGCCTCAAATATTGATGACACTATTTTTGTGACCGCAATACTACACAATGGAGTGGTTGGGGCCGACTTCCACACCATAGTATCGCCACAAACCAAAGCCAATGCGTTATTCCAACCGAAGACCGCAACCGGGAAATTAAATGCTGTTATAATACCGAGAGAACCGATCGGATTCCAGTTCTCCATCAACACATGTCCTGGTCTTTCAGAGGGCAACACTTTCCCCTCAAGCATTCGCGAGAGTCCCACCGCATAGTCACAGATATCAATATATTCCTGAACCTCTCCCTCGCCTTCACTAAGTATTTTTCCCATTTCGAGTGAGACAAGTTTACCAAGATCATTTTTATTGTTGCGCAATGCATTGCCTATTTGTCGCACTATTTCTCCCCTCTGTGGCGCCGGTATGTCTGTAATGAATGGCAGCGCACAACACATGCTGTTATCTAAAATTAGATCTAAGTTTCAATGTCATACCGGCCCAAATCTGCCACGAAGACTGTGCGGCTTTCACTGTTGTCTCATAATCTTGCAAATCACCCGTCAATACCTCTGCAATCACTTTATTATTTGTGGGACAAACCGATTGAATGACCTAATGGTCAGCATTGAGGTTAAAATTATGTTTGTTAGCAAATATTGAAATACCTGTCCATTTCCACTCCACTCGTTATTATAAACACCAAGATTCTTTCTCTTGATTCCCAGTCTTTTGAGGAAATCATATTTATTGTCATCAATTAGGAAACTCGAAGACATGTTTCTGGAGATATTCACTACAAAACTATTGACGAATGATTAGAAAATATGTATTCAATTTCAAGGATAAAAGTTTGTGTTACTATCGGTTTACTTATTCTGTTTGAGATAAAGGAGAGGACCAACACTTTTGGCCAAATTATTCAGTCTTTTCAAACAAAGTATGGAATTCATTAGAAATTATGTGAAAGACTTTTAATTTGTCATTCAATGACTTAAGTCTAAAACTAATCTATTCAGAGGTAATAGAAATTGTTTTTCACTCAAAAAACTTGCTATCTTTGAAGGGCTGATAGCAGGTATACCTGTATTATAGGAAATGTATGCCCAAAGCTATTTCCAAGAGTAGTATTCCAAAGATGACGCTTTCAGTTCAAAGTCTTAGTTTCGTATTCAATCCAATTTTTATCGCAATTTCGTTGAAAAAACTTTTTTTTTACAAATGTTAACATTTAAGACAATTATTATTTCAATGAATTGTCTTTCATTCAGACTATCTTTAACTCCAATATTAAAACAAAGCGAATGAATATTTAAAATATTCTATGTTTTTACAAAACTTATGGACTACTTAACTATTTTATTGCTTTAATTAAAGTTATTTAATTTGGATTTGAATTAATAAAATGAGCATGGTTTCATATTTATCAGACTGTTTGCACTGGAAGTGATGCTATGTTGCGCTCAACTCTCGACAATACAAAAGAATCTCATCTTTACTTAAAATGTTGGTCCGTTATGGACATGGAAGTAGTTTTTCCGCCCGTCCTTCTAATAGTGCTCTTATTGATCGCATCGATCGGACCAATCGCTACCTCATTTTCACTCATGATTTTACTACCCGTCCTCTTATATGTCATTCAAAAACACTATTCCACTCGAAGTCAACTGAAGACAACAAAAGTGAGTTTCAAAAATTAACGAATTGTTTTATAAGTTGTTTTAATTTTCAGTTTTTCCTTTCGTGGAGTATCTCTTCAATGATTGGCTTAATGTAAGACAATTGCAAAGCCTTACCGTCAATATACTAATGATTTGTTTTGTCCAAAGATGTGTTTTTGAACTCCAAGTCGTTCCTTATCTCGAAATACTATTTGTCGAGAACTTGATATTAATTTTGATGACTTCTTCGGCACTTATTTTGGTTTTGATTATAAGAAAAAACAACTGCGAGTCGAGAATTCACTCGAATTTTGATCAAAGTATTTACAACTATTGGATCCGTTCTTCAGTGAGTCAGAGATTTGTTGTGATATATGTGGTGAGCCAAGTGTTGGCCTCAATGGCGCTCTTATATGGATCTCAGTTAACGCTGACCACTATATGTCACTCCCGTTTGGTCTACCAAACGGTTCTCATTCCCGACGACTGCTCTGAAGTATATGTCGATAGAGAGTCAGTAATCAATTGATAATCACTTTTTGGCTTTCGTTTTGACTAATGATTTGGTTCTTGTCTTTCAGTATAAGAATGTGTTTCGTTAGTGCGATATATTCAATACAAATATCCGTTTGTATTGTCTTTTATCTCTTCAGAAGACTCTTTAGTTGGATATTGAATGGCAACAAACCTGTCATCAAATATATTAGACTCAATCGAATTGAGTCTTAATTTGTTTAACTTTTGGTTATTTTTAACATTTATTTTGTTATTCTATTAATTATTGAATTGTTTTTATAAATTATTAATCATTGAATCAAATATTGTTATTATGAACTGAAATTAATTCTCAAAATATGGCGAATATAAATAAACATGAATTAAGGGTCGAATAGACCGATGTTTTCATTAAAGTCGAGATCACTCAGAATAACAGTTTTTTGAAGACAAACAGTGGCTTAATCTTAGGGAAATGCCATTAAATTTGCCCAAAAGATAATGAAATTTAATTGAGAATTGATGGAGGAATTTGAGATTTGGTTATATTTTTGACTTAAATATAAATAGAATATTCTGTGCCATAAGACGGGATATCCGTTGAACCCCTCAATATCTCAAAACATTTAGGAATTAATCAGAAGTTTGTAAAAACACAGCTTTTATTGAATCAAATAAATCAAAAATAAAATATTTGCTTAAATCGAATAATAAGCGAATAATCAATTAAAACAATTGATTTATATATCGATAATAAGAACAATATTTATAGTATTTTTAGAATTTCACTAAATTTAAGAAATCGAGAGAAAGAGTGACGAAAATAAAAGACAAAACGAATCTATAATAACATATAATTTCGATAATCTGTACATAAAATAAAAGATAAACTAAAATAAAGCAAATTGTGATTAACATTACATTATTGTAATTAATATATATTTATATTTATTTATAGTTTACTCGAATCGCATCGCAATTATTCCGTAATTATAATAAAATTAATAATAAATTGTATTTCAATTTCCGATCCTTTTGTTTACTGCATATGAAAATTGTTTTAAAATCGATTTTGAGCTAAACGTGTGTTCGGGAGTCAACAAAAAGATAGATGAGGTGCTGACCAGTCATGTGGACGGGTGCTGACCAGTGGACAGTCCTAACACGCGCAGCCATCGCCCCTATTCGTGTTATTGTCATTGTTTAGATTGATTTTGTCGGGAAAGTCAGTGTTATATAACTCCACTTCCGTCTCCTGTGCCAACCCATTCTTGGCCACCGTTTGGAACGCCTGCTCCACATTTATCGCCTCCTTAGCACTGGTCTCGAAATAAGGGATATTATTCTTACTCTGACACCAGCCCTGCGCTCGTTTGGTCGATACCTAACACACAAATTGTAAATAAGTGCCAATTGAAGGATAGGTAACAAAAGGCAATACTAACGGCTCTATTCTCTAAATCCACTTTATTTCCGATCACAACGAAAGGAAAGTTCTCGGGATCGCGAGGAGAGGCCTGAATCAGAAACTCATCCCTCCAAGAGTCCAGTGATTTAAAAGTGTTGGGAGCGGTCACATCAAACACCAGTACACAACAGTCAGCCCCTCTGTAAAAAGCAACGCCTAACGATTGGAACCTCTCCTGTCCGGCGGTGTCCCATATCTAACAAATTAAACTCAGTTTTAATATTTGATAAAAGAGTTAAAAACATTTGTCTTCAGATTTTGGTTAAAAGATATAAAGGGTTTGCCATAAATTTAAACAAAATAAGAGATTTAAAGAAAAATGTAATCAAAACTAATAAAAGATAATTAATTGAATCAATGAGTCATTAGTTTGTTATTTGCTTTAAATTAATACTGAGATCACAAATCGATACAAACATAAAGTGCACCAAAAAGTGCATAAATTCCGGTGAAATCAAAATTGTTTTAATTTGTAATCAAATCACTTATCAGATGATTGTCACGAATATTATCACTGAATGGGTTGTAAACCCTCTTAAGAATAGACGTCTGGACACAAGTCTTGACAACAAATACGCATTTATTAGACTTTATTGTAAATAAAGATTATTTGAGTCTTCATTAAGTCATTTGATGACTAATTTAAGATTAGAGGAAATAAATGACTCATTTAAAGAAAACAAAGAGTTATCTCTGAGTTATAAATATTCCTCCAATTATCAACTGATGGCAGATATTTAAGAATAGCACTCATATGATGACTATCACAGCAATCAATACATTGATAACAAGTCTTTGACATTGAGTTGAATGCAATCAAATTGTGTCATAATATGACTTCATTTCATCAAAATTTCAAATTTTATATCCATTTTAACCCGAATTTAATTTTTAAGAAAATGACACAAAAATGGTCTCTTAATGAGGGGAAGGGTTAAGTGACAATCATATGGTCTGACCTGCATTGTGACGAGTCTGTCGTCGACAACCACTTCTTTGGTGAGAAAGTCTGCTCCGATGGTAGCCTTGTATTGATTGGAGAATTTGTGGTTAACGTATTGGTTCATAAGTGAAGTCTTTCCCACTCTGGAGGATAATTAAGACATTTGACTTTGAAGTGCGACGAAAGAAATGGCAAATCATATGATAAGACATACCCCGAGTCACCCAATATTATCACTTTTAAGAGGACTTTCTTTCGCGAAGCCATCGCTTTGTGTTAATTGTTTTGATTGAAGAAAATTATTAATAAATAAATGTTTAAATGAGTGACTGATTTGAGTCTAATTGAAATACAGTGTCATATGATTTGGCAGAAGTGCAGTAAAAGTGCAAAACTGCCCACAATTTCAGTCACACAACAAAAGGCAAACAAATGGCAGATATGGCGCACAACTGATCACTGCCTCCAATACTAACACTAATTACGTTGACAACAGTCAACTTGACTAATAAACTTGATCACACTTCCTAGTGTTACCAACATCACCATCATCATTCCTTGGTAAAGAGAATTTGTTTTATAACTCTTTGAATTTCTGGGTAAATGTCTTTCTTTCAATCCTGAATATTCCCCTCAAGATTACCCTATGGTTGCAAATTTTGATCCTTGAAAAAGAGTCCAATTCCTCGATTTGATAATTTCTTGTGAATTGGCAACCCTGTTGTGCCATGATGCTAACTCAACAATCAACTTGATAAACATTTGAAGGCTAACCCTTTGAATCACGATTACTGAGAAATGAGTCATAAATTATATGAATTCCAGTTTTTATAAGTTTTTCACAGCATTTGTTATAACAAAAATAGGGGAAAAGATTCGCTCATAACTACTCATTGAAAGGAACTCATAAAAAGTAGTCAAATTGAATACTTAATTACAAACCAATCATTTGATGGAAGAATCAATTCCTGACATACTTTCAAATTTAAATAAGAAATAATCGGATTATAGTTTAACTCAAAACTTGTATTTATTTTAAGTTATTAACTTTTTATTGCGAAACCGAAAACCTTTTCTTTACAATACGTCTAAAGGTTTTATTTCTGGACATTATCTCATTTATGTCCAATTCTTCCATTAATAATGACTTGTCTATTGTCCTCCAGTATCTGTTGGGCAAAATTAATGGCAATTCTTTACGGTTAAGCCATTGATACTCTTCACAAAAGTCTTTATTCTGAGTGAAGTCTCCGCTTATATGATGTGCTTTGAAGAAAAAGACTTTCGCCCCTTTCATTCGGGTCCCATTTGTCACCTCTACTGGATATTTATAAGAATATACAGCCGACGGTACGTTCCCTAAGAACCTGACCTCCATTTGACTGTTAGAGTCAGTGAACTGTTTGAGAGCTCTTTCGGCCGTTTGTCTCATAGTCTCGTCGCCGATATTCACCGCTTGCGGTAAAAGCCATTTGAAGTCTTCACCCAATTTCTGTTTGCAGACAAGCATCAGATGTTTGTCAAGACATCGGTTCAAAGATATCTTATCATTGGTTACATCGGATTCTAAGAGCAATCAGATTGAGATGAACTCAAGATTACGAAATGTATTTCTTCGCAATAAACCTGTAATTCGCGGCGATTTCTTAAACTTGTGGTACAAATCGTTGTATAATTCCTCAAAGTCTTGAGCCGTTTGTTTGGCCGCTGCGTCCAAATCTTTTTCGTCCACTTTCTCACCCGAAGAGATCCGTTTTGTCCGACGACTGAAAGACATTAGACTTTGTTAGAAAAGAAAGACATTTTGATTATTACATGTCTTCAAAGTGTCTCATTTCGTGGTCTGAATAAAGACTATTATTGGTCTCATTGATGAACAAGACTTCTGACATCTTCTTCTCCAACCAATTCATTTCGGGCACAATTTGTGGCAATCTTTGCAGACAAACACTACTTATTAAATGCCATTCATTTACAAAACGCTTTGATATAAAACGAATGGATTTTAAACTATTTCTGCAAATAATTGGCTTAAAAACTGAATTCATTTTAAACTCAATTTAAATCAAAACCAATGAAAACATGGGTTTGTTTACAATCAAAGCATTCAAAAAGTATGTCAAATCATTTGTAAGAGTATTTAACCCCCAATTCTGAGCTGACAGAATATTCTTGCTTATTTGCATGGTGATTTAAATTTTTATTTAGGGAAATTTTGTTGGAATTACTTTAAAATTTTAAATATTAATCAAATCTTATAATGAATATAATTAAGGGAATTATATAGAATTAGAAATAAGTTTTAGCTAGATGTCTCTCAATGGTTTAATATGTGCTCAATGTGTGTTGCGCAATTTAATAGGATTGCATCAATTTTAAATAGGAAGGCATAACACGTTTTATTGAGCAGGTGTTAAGTTAGGCCAAGAACTATTTGGAACTGCTTTCGGTAAGGTATCCAAATATAATTGTCTTTTAGATCTGTCTCAGCGTTTGTTTGAATACATGTTATCTCGTGTTTTGTTCAGCTTATGAATGATGTGCTGAAAGCTTAACATTTTTCTCTCATTTCACCCAAAGTTCTGTTTGTGTTTCGTCTCTTTGAAAGCTCTTCTTCTGATGATTAGTTCAATTCAAATGCAATTTAATTAAATTGTGATTTCATTTCCTCTTCAGAATCTGATGTAATTCCCCTTCTTTTCAATGTAAGTCATATTGAGAGCTATTTTAAACATTTTATGTCATTTGCCAAAAAACAAGGCTTAAGATGTAGAAAAAGCAATAAACTAAATGATTGGAAACAGAGTTCTGTGACAAACTTCACAGACATTTATCACTTTCTTATCGATTAGTCTTCAGTTATCTCTGATATATCACAAAGTTTTATGACTTTTGTATGACTTAAGTGTTTGAGGAGTTCTTCAAACCATTATATCAAATGTCTGTTGAACTGTAGTGTGAACTCTGGGTTTTGAAATATCCCAAAAATAGCAAATTATATTCCAAAGTAATTAATTGCAAGGTATTGTTGTTTTTAATTTGGTGACACTTCGGGTGATATGACATTTGAGATGCCGACAGAAGTAGCTGACAAAATATTTACTGTTTTTTTATGACCTCATGAAAGACGACTTGAATTAAAAATATTTGGGAATAGATTTGTGGAATTTTATATAAATATTGAGAGGATGTGCGACACAACCACTTCTTCAGTCTTTTACTTAACCTAATTTTGTTGCCAACTCTTAATGTATTCATTGAGTTCAGTGTTGGCCACAAACAGCCTATAAAGAGCTGATTGTTGTAAAGGTTTTTTAGACAAATTCCGCATTGAGACAAGCAAGGTCGAGCTTTCATTTTCCTCAGTATGCCTTCACTCTATTTTCTATTAAGTGTCTTGTAAGGAATATTTGAGCTAGATCATCTATAGACCACCTCTTATCTACTTATAGGACTCTATTTGATAACTCAAGTCATAAGACATGTGACCTCTACTAAAGCTCTTTATGTACTAAAGACCTGAAAGACTGCCAATTAGTTAAATACCGACTCAATTGACCAAACATTGTATTCTTGGTCTTATATTATAGGAGTATTGAATATATAGTTTAATTGCTTTGAAAGTCTTGTCAAGAGTCGGCTCTTGTGTTATGCAGATTCTGTATCCAATTTGGTTACAGTGACTGTTTGTGTGGTTTATACCCGGGTGTAAGCAACCGGCCCTCAAATCATATTTGGGCTGAGAGTGGAGAGGCATTAATACGCCTATAAATAGTACGCAGTTTGTGAACACTTGTGTTGTGCTGTCAATGATTGGCTCAAAGCACTCAATCGACGCATTGTTTTCAGTCAACACATGGAGTGTTTGGCGCTCTTTAGTCAACGAGTCCTCACTTTTACACTATTTTTAATTATTTCAAAGATTTGATTAAATTTTGTCACAATTTTATATCATTTTATATAATTAGATATCAGTCTATCAATAGTTTATCACTTATTTGTGTCACAGTTTTGCACAGATTTTCAATTTGTTTTGCCATTAATTTAGACTCAATTGATTCAAAGATAATACTGTGGCGATGGACAGCCCTCCAGATAATGAGGAAAGGGTGAAGACCAAAGTGGAGGAATTCAACCAAATGTGGGCACAAATACTGTTTGATATGAACGCTCAGAAAATAGAGATAAGAAGACTGCGGACCGAAAAGTCGGAACTATTAGAAGAACTACAGTCGAAGAGTATGGAATTGGAAGCCCTTCAGAATGAGATGATAGCACTGAATGAGGACAGAGAGAACATGAAGACTGAGTTAAGGGATGTCCGCAATGAGAACGATATACTTGTGGGTCAAATGAAGACTCAGGAGAGGAAGAATCAAAAGACACTCGAATTCGCCGCTGAGTTCTTACGGACGTCTACTAATGGAATGTCAGTTAAATTGTGTCCAAATTATTGTCTCAATTGTATTACAACTCATTTTATTTGGTTTTAGTGTCAACTCTTTACCGGCTTTTAGCGAACAAATGGTTTTGAATGGTTTGACGGAAAGACCCAATTCTTTGAACGCTTTCGGCTCTTTGGTTGATATGGATATGCGATTGAGGCCGAGTCAGTCCAAAGAGGAGACATATCACAGCACCCGATTGGCTTCGGGACAGACAAGTAATGAAACCTATTATGACGTCGGTTCTCACCGCTCGTCCCTAACAAACGGTTCTACAGGTGTTCGTCCAAAAGTGCAACAAAATACTATTACGTCGACTGTCCCCTCAATCCCTAATGATATAAAGGAAGTGCTAAACGAGACAATTATTACCGGAGTGACCGAATCCACTAATTTTTATATCGATAAGAATAATCACATTCGACTTAAGTTTGTGAAAGTGCCCGTGGGCAAACTAATGCCCGTCACTATGGCCTACAGCCAAACCCCCTCTTACTTCTGGCTTCACGTCTATCAATCGGATGTCAATAAATATATTCATGTCATTCAAGTCAAACAACAAGACTTAAAGAACACACCGAACAGTGATCTGACCGCTGCCGACATCAGTGTAGGCATGTATTGCGGGGCCATCTACTCATTGGACGGCTATTGGTATAGGGCCCAGATCGTTGGCATCACTTATGATCACCCGATAGAACGCGATTCTGTAAAACTGGTTCGCGTTTTATATATCGATTGGGGTAATGAAGAGGACAGACCCCTCTCCAGTATTATGAAACTGTCTCACGATCTGTGTGAGCGCCGACAGGCTGTTAACTGCTATATCCAGGGATTTGGCCACAGATCAAAATGGCCCGTAAAGGACACGGAGGCGTTTGAGGCTCTGATTAAAGATAAGAGACTAAAAGCAACGTTTAATAGACCCCATAAAGTGAATGAAGAGATCGATAGTATCGTCCATCCCATCGATTTGATGGTTGAGTCAGAAGAAGGTGTGTTCGTCAATCTCAATGAGTTCCTCACTGTTCCCTTATTAGAAGATACGGACGAAGAAGAAGAAGGAGAGACCAATCAAACCATTGTAGTGACAGATCAGTCAAATCAAATGAAAGAGCAGAGCACCGACACTGTCGTCTGTAACGTTCTACTCAATGGTCAGTCCAATCCTACTCTGTCTGCGACCGACAATAAGTCAAAATATGATTCTAAACAAAAATGTTTGGAACAGAAGTTGAAGTCTAAGTCAAATCAGAACTGCGCCGCAAAGTGTAATGGAGTGGACAGTCCCTCAGATGCAGTTCGAGTGCCAAAATCTATGCCTATCTTAAATGGATTGCCTCCGAGTGATACTAATCTGACAGACATTCATCGAATTCCTCCTCCGATTATTCCGGACACAATGGAAGGGCTTATAGTGGAGACCTCACATATGGAAAGTCCTTCTTATATTTATTTGCATATAAGGGACGCACAGGTGGGAAGTGCTCAGTTTGAAGACCTCGAGGATTCGTTAAATGCATTTTATTCACAACATAAACCTCACGCTTTAACTCAACCTCAAGACGTAAAGGAGGGCTCGTTTTGGGCCAATCGTTTCTCTCGAGACAAAAAGTGGTATCGAAGTCGGGTCCTTCAAATCGAAAAGGGACGGGCGCTCATCAATTATGTCGATTGGGGTAATGAGGAATGGGTTGACATCAGATGTCTGATGCCATTGACCCGTCAGTTCGCCAATTATCCAGCAATGGCTGTAAGGAGTCGTCTCTCAAATATATTGCCCGTTGAGAGAGAAAACTGGTCAGAAGAGGCGCTCGAATTCTTCCAGGATCTTATTGCAAATCTCGACCGCAATCCCCCCCTCACGGCATTCATCGCTCAAAAGACAACTAACTTTGATTTCGACTCAATTCTGGAAGTGTTCCTCTGGACTATCGACAGTAACGAAAAGGATATTTTGGTGAACTTCCATCTCATTGTCAACAAATATGCGACGACTGATAACATCGATTGGTTCTCTGAAGTCGAGAGAAGCCTTCGAGAGAAAACTCCGCCTCAACTCATGTCAGAACTCATTCCTATTATAAACAATACTAACTCTGAAACATGTAATGGCTTCCATCCCTCGACATCCACCCCTAAAGTCGTGACCACTATTACACCCGTTCTTCCAATCACTGAAAACGGAGGCGAACCACAGGTCGACATTCAATGGCCAACCAGTCTTTCTAATGGGTGTCACTCTAATACTAAAACTCCAAAGAATGTCAAAATTGTTCCCGAATTGAATGATAACTATTCCGATGATGAGGAGTGGGATCCGATGGCAGAGGACGCCATTTGTGATAATAATAACTATAATATTCGCCACAACGACGCCGGTATCGCAACCCTCGGATTTCGTAAGTCTTGTCTTCTCTTAGTTTTGTTTAATTTTGAGCCCATTTTATATATTATAGATCCTAAGGAAAGAAATACCTGTAAATATTACGGCACAGCCGGTGGCTGTCGAGCCAAAGACTACTGTTCTTTCCTTCACGTGGCGCCCGACAAACGTAACATTAATTTGAATGAAAGTGTTGTCAAATCAATGATTTTATTGGTTAATAGGTTTTGCACTCAACGATGAAGAAGAAGAAGCGATAGAACTCGAAGATCTAAATTTGGAAAAGGACTCAATTGTCTTATTTAAGATGACATCAGTGGTGACTCCCTATCAATTTTATGGAGTCCTCCCCTTTGGAACCATTGATCTGAATAAAAGTGATTTGAGTGAAGAGAGTGTCAACGAATCAAACTCTAACAAAGAGCTCAAACATATGAGTAAAATACTTAAGTAATCTTTTTGTCCTTTTTCTTCAACTTTGAGTTATTTTGATTGTCTTCCAAATAGAAACCATTATTCAATAGTGAAAAATAAAGACAATATGAATGTCTTCCCCGGTATGGGCACTCTGGTGGCCTTCAGGAATGAGGGGACAGACATGTATTATAGGGGAAGAGTGATCCATGTCAATTATGACAACAAAATTTGCACCATTTTTGCTGTCGATCTGGGAATAGATATTGAAGTGCAGCGAAATCATGTGTTCAGATTAGCCAACTTTTTCAGACAACTTCCCGCTCTGGCCATTGAGTGCTCTCTCGCTGGTATCGAACCCATAAACAGTATTCAATGGAGCCCTCAATCGATGTGAGAATTGTCTCCCAATTTATTATTTCTTTTTAATTAAGTTTAATGTTTTAGCGATGTTTTCACCGAATGGCTGTCCGATCGTATAGTGGGAGCGCATATTATGTACGGGTAATTTGAGACCAATTTCACTCTTTATTTAATGTTTTTGACTTTTCTCTTCTGCTTGAATAGACGGACAGACGACAAGTATTACGTGGATCTGATCACAAAAGAAGGGGAACAGGACTGCAGTCTCAGAGAAAAGCTCATTGAGCTGAAGTTCGCACAGAGTTACCAGACTTATGTTCCGTCCACTGAGTTTAGCGACGAAATATATCACTCGGACTCAGAATAAACGTTTCATTTCGTTAACTCTTCGGAAGCCATCATTTTGTCACACATTAAAACATCGTTTTTTGTTGAATACATTTCTGATACCATTATTTCACTTAATATTTGTTTCATTTTAGTAGAACTTAATATCGATTGACATTTAATTTTTATATTTGATTGCATTTACTAGTAATTAGTTTTATGCTAATTATACTCTAGTTCTTTGTTTTGATAATTAGTTCAATCAATGATCTCATGTCTTGTATCAGCAATTTTTTTCCAAGAGCTTTATTTCATTCTCTTTGAGTAAACTCTTAGGCATTGATCTGTAATATACCTCTACTAATGTGATCAGTGAATGCCTCAGATTTCCCACAATTAGAATCAGAAGATTCCCGAAAGAATTGTAAAATTTTTTCTCAGAAATAATGTAATTTTTCCATAAAATATGCAAAATTTGTATTTTATATCTATTTAGTCATAAAGTCCTGAAAATATCTCTTTTTGTTTGTATTTGAGGAATGGGCAGAGGATCCAAGTCATTGGTTTCTCTGCAATTTTGCCCTACAATCCCTCAAATGGGGATATTCTTTAAAATATGTATATTCTGACTGTCCCTCTGCCCATCCCTCAAATAGAGGGCTAAATCTGTATGTTTTACTGATCATAATCTCAATATTTAGACATTTATTGCATTTAATGTGTATTTTGAAGACTAATTAAAATAAATTATTTCAATATATTCTTTGCTTTTTATTTAAATTTTGTTTGTCATGGAATTGAAGTGAAAAAATGTCTTAATTATCCTATTTATAAATCACAATATTTGATATGTTTTGGAGAAGAAATAAGGAATGCTGTCATTCAGAACCACTTAATTGTCTTTAAAAGTCTAACCCAAGCCTTGATTCAAATTAGATCTTTTGTATGAGATTTAAATTAAGAAAATTTCATATCATTTGAGGCGTAACTCATTTTATTTTTTGGTTTAAATATTTTATTTTTTACAGTAATTTTCTCTGATGTATATAATTAAATGAATTGAATTCATTCACGAAAATTGTTTTCTCCATTCCTTTTGTCTTAATTTTTTGTCTTTTTGATGCTCTCATTAATATGTCTCACAAGAGGACAGACTAATAGATAATCCGAGTAATGGTTATGCGGTTCATAGACTCTGACGTTCTATTCTATGATATTTTGTTTTTATTCTTGAGATGAGAATAGCTTTGAGTTTGTGTTTGTGGTTAAAATCAATTAACTTAATATTTAAACACCAGTCCGGCGACACTATTCTCTGAGGACAGGCATTCAATGGATTGCATCAGAGTTCAAGTGATGTCTCTTTTAATTAAGGATATGATGCAAACAATTATTATTTATTGATTTAATTTAATGACAAGAAAACTATTTGGAAATTCCTATTGTTTTGTATGAAGTAATGTATTCTTGCATTTCCTAACTATCATAAAAAAAATGGGAACCCTTTCCTCTCTTAAATAAATAAATAAATAATTCTCTCGTTATTGTCATCGATTAGAGCTTATTATCGATCAAACAAATGATTAATTGTTTTTATAGATAATTAGATATTTCCACTTCAAATGTTCCTCGATATCAAAAATATCTCTCTTAAAATTTTATATCCAAGACATTACTCTTTGGGATAATATGCATGAAAAATATGTGTACTTTTCTGGTCCTTTAACGGAATGTGTCATAAATCACAGACTTTTGAGACAATTATGTTTTGTTTTTATCTCCGGTTATAAACATATGAACACATAAATTGCCAAAAATATCTTAAAAGCTCTCAAATCTATAAACAGTTAACGAAATATTGCATAACATTTAGATAGGAATCTGCGAAAAGGATCGCTTTATACCCAGGGATGCTCAAGGTTTAGGTTGAAGGTACGAATTCTCTAAGGGGGAGTTTGAAAAATTTTCTAAGGGGAGATTTCCAAAGAAGTCAAGGGTCTGGTGTCAGAGAGTCCAATATGGTTACCAAAAAAGTCCTTTAAATGCACGTAAAATAGCCGTTTTTCGATTAAATTAGTTACAGTTTAAATGGAATTAAATTAAGTAAATTAGAAAAATGACAGGTTTATGGACGGCATCTTGCCAAAATTTTGACCAAGGGGTAAATTACAGATCTTTGAGTCAAGTGGTGTGGTTATTAACTTCCTTTCCACATGCTTGTTTTATATTCTATTTATTGACTCACAAAATATCCACATTTTTTATTCTCCATTAATTTATTAGCGATTCTGTGAATGGTTGACAAAAAAGAGCCTTTCTTTCATTGATGCTGTGCTTCCCGTAATATATTATGAGATCTTATGATTTGTTTCGAGGGAACTCCTAAATGAGATTATGATTTCAGTATTAATTACTCAGAGAATTGTGTCAACCCTTTGGAAAGATAAACAACAATTTTTTCGATTAATTGCATTCAGAATAAGACATTGAGTACAAGTTGTAACCAATAAATAGCATAACTCTTAGTCTTATGATATTTCGGCTTTAATTCAATATCCATGAGATTATTGATTGCTAAACAAGAGAGTAGTAATCAAATGATTAAAGTTTTCATCCTTTTCTTTTACTTGGATGATTTGTAACCTTGTTAATGCAATCGCATGATAATCTTATCAGCAGAATCTCATTAGAAGCGAATCATTAATTAATTTCCACGTTTTATCCACAAAAGTCGTTTCATACAAATGATTGAAAATAAATTAATTTAAATAATTGAATATTTAAAAAAATTTCAAAACTAGTGAATAGTGTGATTGCATTGAATTACCTAGATTAACATTTAATGGTTTACTCCTAATGTGATTAATGGAGTATAGGCTGACAATCTGATTGTGAGAATCTCTAATAACTATAAATGTTTTGCATAATTGTCAGCAATCGTATGCTGTGCACAATCAGCACAATCGCAACTGATTTTGACTATAGATTAGATCATTTATGTTGGAGTTGTGATCATTTCATTGCTGGTACTCTACTCTACATATATTCGGGGATAAACTGATCTCAAATGTATTCAAGGATTCTGTCGATAAATGTTTATTCAATGGGAAGTGAGCCGAAAGAAAATTGAATTCATTTTCAACAGTCAGACACTGTTTATGTCGCAATTTTTGCACTACTCCTTAAAAGAGCTTTAGGTTCTGCCATTCATACCCGGGTAAATCACATCTCGTTTCCGGTATATTCGCAAATAAAAAGGATTTATAGAAATATTTTCCATCTATGACTGAATATCAACAAAAACTCATATAAATTCATATGAATTTAATTCAATATATTTGTGATAAAAGTAAACATTGAGTTATGGAAACAATTTTCTAAATGAAGTACTCCTCGAGTACTGTCCTCTAGAAATATGAACACAAATATTGAATTAAAGTTTTTCTTTCAAAATCATTAAATTATTCATTATTTATGTCTTTATTCTATAAATCATTGAAATAACAAATAACATGATTTTAAATTTATAAGAGAGTGTAGTGAGTGGTTCACTCAAGTTAACAAAAAGTGACCATTCATCTTTATGAGGGTTTTCAACAATTTATCTAAATATTCTGACTGCTCAATAGTTCAGGGTCGGTTTCTATTTTAGACCAAATGATGATGAGATGCTTATTCAAGCATTTTATTCATATTTCATGTGCTTCTACTAATCAATAAGTGGAGTTTTGCTCATTATTTATTCAGTACATTATTAATTAGCATATTTTAGGATATTTTTTCCTGGTATCACAGAATATTACTAATTAAGGTCAATTTTTACTTTAATTTATTCAATTCATCTATAATTTTGAGTTGGCTTTCAATTATCGGAACAGATTTAATGAATATATTTTCATATTTTAGTTTATTTCCAAAATGATTAGAAAGTTTTCAAACATTTTATTATTTCTATCAATAATATCAGTTATAATCAACAGAAGAGAAACAAAATTGTTTTCAAAGTGAAATTAAATTGAAGAGATTTGCAAAATATTGACTCGATTTGTCTCTAAAAGTATTGATTACTAATACTAGTAATAACACAAACTTCGAGTCATTATGTAGTTATTTATTATTAAATTAGTTATTAAAAGAGTGATTAAAATTAAAAAGGAATGAAATAAAGTATTCGATAAATAATTACATTCAATGTTATAAAACACACAATCATTTCATTATGTTTTCATTGATTCAAAAATAAGTCTTTATTTGTATTGAATTAAAGAATAAAAACTAAACGATTGAATTCATTGCCATTAGAATAATGTAATCAAAGGGATGGTCTGTTTGGAGACAACATTACATCCAAATCGACAAACTCTGTGATAGAGATAAGAGAGAGGATCCGGAGTTGGAATCAGAAGTTATTTCTTTGATTCGGCCTCTGGTTGTTAAGAGAAGGAATGAGACCACGTTTAGAGCACATCCAAACTCCTGACCAACGATACACTTCCAATAATTCCAGTTATGGAGTAAACAATATCTTCGGTTAAACTCATCGGCGATATATTCACCCACTTCTGAATCGGTGGCAAATCTTTGCATTGCATTTAAAACCAGGTCTTTCGCCAAATCCATGTATTCTTTAGAGTTATGCTCCGCTATGAGAGTTAACTCTTGATTCGGTCCAATCGTAAGTCGCTCTGATCTTAGGAGTGAAGGGTTTCCAGAGCTTTCCATCGCCTTAAGAGCCGTAAGTGATGGCAACTGAAATATCTCACAAATTATTGAAAGTTCTTTGTCTTGAGATGTGCTCATCAGCTCTGATGTACTTCTCTCTACTGACTCGTCCAAAGTGTTTGGCTGTTCTTCAGTCATAGTTTGGATATCATTTGCAGCAGTGGTCGCAAAAATGATTTCTGCGCTCAACTCTTCTTCAGATTTATGTTGAATACCATCTGAAGTGAGATCTTGTTTTTGTTCACCGATTTGTCTTTTAATTGATTTTTTCTGAAAACACGATCTAAACATTATCTCAATTGATTTGATCCGATATTAAAAAGAGAAAACTCTGGCAATGATGGCAAAGACTGTTTGTAATAATTTAGTTAAATTTCAATTATTATTTTCTCGTTCACTATATATAAGAATTAAAACTGAAATTCAATCGATTAATTCATTTGGTCTCAAATTTTTCCAAATATTAAACCATAGCATATAATCAAGTTTAAGCTCAAAATAGTTAGCTTTTATTTGAGAGGCTGTGCTCGCGCTTTGGTCATCAAATTATTATTGAATTCAATATAAAATATGAGTTTTCAAATAAATTCGGTTTAATTCGAATTCAAATCTTCAACCCTTGAGTTGAGTCTAAATTCTAGTCGTTTCCCAAATCAAGATCTGAAGAGATGCCCGACGCTTCCACACAGACTTTCGAGAGGAAAGGCCACTGGAGAAGAACCAGAGGTGGAGGAGGTAAAAGAGCCTGGATAGTTGGTAGAGGCAAATACGCCGGACAGACGGGACCGGTCAGTAATGTCAAGCATTCCAGAGAAGTGGGAACTCAGACGTCGGGTCGAAGTAGGAGTACCAGTGGTGGCAGAAGTCGCAGAGGTGGCAGAAGGCGTCGCCGCAGAGGTCGTGGTCGTAGAACCATCTGTGGAGGCACTCGTCGTGGAGGTTCGAGGACTAGAGGTACCCGAACATGGATTGGGGGCAGAGGTCGTTATGACGGAAAGGGGAAACCACTCCACGCAAGCATTACTCATAGTATGGGTTATCAGAGAGACGAACAGCCAAGACGTAGGAGTGTCGGCAGATCTCGAAGAAGAAGGACATCCAGAGTCAAACCCGTCTGCACCAAACCAGTGACCAAAGACGCCTGTTGTTGATCTCAATGATACGGAAACGACTTCTTTGCCTCAAAATTATTCAATTAGAAAAATATGTAAAATATTTGAGAAATTTTTGATTCAAAAATAAAACTCAATTAAAAACTTCAATATATGGAAATAAATACAAAAATCTATGAAATGGTTGACTAATGTTTGCCTTTTTTAATAAGTGTCTAAAACTTTCACTTCAAGAAATTGAAGGCTGGGCTCAAAACTTGTGAAGTGGCCATCAATAGATCTTTGCCCACATTTATTGTCTATCCATCAGTTTTATGTTTAGGAAGCGATGCAAGCAATATTTGACGATCATGGTGCTCCCAATCTAAGATTATTACATATCAAATTGATTAATGGAGTAAATTGAGTAAATTAACACCAATGCTTTAAATTTTGATTCAATATTTCTATTTTTACCCTGGGCAAAAACTCTAAGAGCGAATCATTTGATAAATCTTTAAATCAATTTTAATCTTATGGTTCAAAAGAGCCATATTTAGTCTCAAAAACCCACTTAAATGTACGAATGAAGTGCTCGACACTGAAACTAATGCCCTTTGAATTCCATATCAATACAATTGAGATATAAAAGGAGTCTATTCTCATAAAAGCCATTAAATGTTGATTTTTTTGCTACAAGAATCAGGGATTACCAAGATTGTCGATACCAAGATGTCAACAGTTTCAGGAAAGAGGATAATCAGTTAAAACATTACAAATCAATTAAATGAAGCAAAGAGTGACGAAAAACAATTGCATAATAGAGTGTTAAAGCGACTGAGCCTTCGGTCTCTAATTGAAGTTTGTATTTGTTTTGAGACATTTAACTGAAAGACCTTGACAATTTGTAATGAAGAAATATCGTAGCTTTTATTCTTGTTTATTGACCAATGAATTAGAATTGACAGAAAAGGAAGTGTTGGAAGTGTTCACAAACTTTGAGAACAGATGTTCCGAAAGGCAAAGCATTTAAAGTTCAATATTATTACTATTATTGCGATCTCTTCTGTCAAATACTATTAGCCTTTACTTCACATACTTTTCATTATTTTTGACGATTTCTACAAAAACTTTAATCAATTTTTGATAAAAATAGAAGAATCCCTCGACTTTCAATTGCCTCGAACTTATTGATTAGTTTTATAGTTTGAGGTCATTTTAATGAATAAAATAGAGTTCATATGCTTTTTGAAACAAAATTCAATTTCATTCCAAATATTTCATAGATTTTGGAAAGTATTTATTCATTTTACTCTGAATCAAATAAAATTTTGAAATTAAGTTAACGTTTCTTTAATGAAAAATACTTCCGAGAATTGAAATGTGTTTATAAATATCTCAATAGATTTGGTTTCAATTGCTTCAAAAGAATCTCATATATAGATCAAAGACATTGCAGAACACCTGAGGTGTAGACAAATGATAAAAACATTGCGTTAGATGTGAGTGAAGAGCATTTCTCTCATATTTTAATTAAATTAGAAAAATATGCAAAAATTGTTTGCATTTGAAACGAAAGGATCGCTTCAATCAGGAATAGGACTAAAATTGGAATTCAATAAAAAAATAACTCGAATTGATTTTGAAAAATGTATTCACAACAGAATTGGAGGACTTCTTAATTAATTTTATTAGGTCTCTACTTTTTCCAAATATTAAAATATAAATTATTCTGTGTCTGAGCCAAAAACAAGACATGTGTTCCACGAAATTACGTTCTCTTGTATTCATGTTTTTTCTAAGTAGTTTAAAAAACGGCTTAGAATATAATAATCAAATTTTAAGCGCACTCTTGATTATTTAGTCAAAATTTATTATTAGGTTGTGCTCGCGCTTTGGTCATCAACTTATTATTGATTTCAATATAAAATATCAGTTTTCAAATAAATTCGGTTTAATTCGAATTCAAATCTTCAACCCTTGAGTTGAGTCTAAATTCTAATCGTTTTCCAAATCAAGTGAAGAGATCTGAAGTGATGGCCCGTTGGAGACGTTCCAGACGTTCAAAAGGTGGTCAACGCATAAGTCATAGTCGCAGCAGAAGTCGAAGAAAAAATCAAAGTCGAAGTCGACATAGAAGTCGCAGAAGAGGTGGAAGAAAAAGTGGTAAAAGAATTGGCAGAAGAAGTAGCAAAAGAAGTGGCAAAAGACATGAAAGAAGAGGAAGAAATGGCAGCAAAGATTTTCGCATAGAATGTGCTGGTGTAATTCGTCGCAAAGGTACCCGAACATCTATTGGGGGGAGAAGTCGTTACGCTGCAAAGGGCAGACCCATCAATGCCACAATTAGTCAGAGCATAGGTTATCAAAAGGACGAACAGTCAAGACATAGGAGTATCGGGAAGTCACACAAAAGAAGGAAATTCAAACCAAAGTCAAGCAAATCCAAACCCAAACTCAGGTCCATATACTGTCGAAATTCATACGTCCCTTAGAAGTGAATTCTTAAGGATTTCAGTTCACCTCAAATATATGAAAACGACAAACATTTCCTAAATTTTTGAAATAAAAATTATATATAATATTTGAGAAATTTTTGAATTAAAATAAAACTCAATTAAAAACATCAATATTTGGGAATAAATTCAATTATCTATGAAATGGTTAACTAATATTTGCCTTATTTTGGAAATTGAGAAAAGGTTTGAAAAATTGTTTTAATTTATTTTTACCCTAAAATAGGTGTAGATTTTCTTCCTATACTAGTTATTAGAGAATAAGGTTATACATAATATGCACAGGTATTGAATTTACAAAATTATGGATTTGCTTTGGGTCATCTTTCTGATTACAATGATATTCAGAGATGTTTCCAGTGATACAAATATGGATTACTTCACTATTTGGGAAATGATGGCAATCAAAGTCGACCCCAAGGGCTTCATTGTGTTACCACTGTTTCAGTGATTTTATTGAATTCAATTTGAATCGACGAATTTTTCACTAAAATTATTCTTGATAAATTATTCAGAATTCTATCTGAGTTTCCTTTATCTGCGATTCAATACAAAAATAATTGATTTTGAAAAATGTATTTTACAACAGAATTGGAGGACATCTTAATTAATTCATTTGGTCTCAAATATTTTTAAGTATTAAACCATAAATTATTCCAGGGATTGCCAAGCTCGGTAACGACAGGGAGAGGGTAAATTTTCCCACTCTGGTGTCAAATCTTAATCTTCCTTAGTTTTCAAATTAAAGACTTAATCTGTCCAAAGTTTTCCCCCAAAGATCTAGTATATGTCTATATAATTAATGCTTAATTTTCCATCCCCTACATGGGGGATATTAGCTCTTCCCTTGGCCATCCCTGAATTATTCTGTGTCTGAGCCAAAAACAAGACATGTTTTCCACGTAATTCTATTCTCTTGTATTCGTGTCTTCAGTAAAGCCTTAATCAAATGTGAAAAACGAATAAAAAGTATTTCCCATTGTTTTAAAAACTCAATATTAAAAGGTCTGAAGAATAGTATCATTAATAAAATAACGGCTCAATTAAAACATTTTTTGCTTTCAAAGTCTGAATTTCAAACAATCCTTTCCATAGAAAGCCTAATGAAATGTAAGCCATTATCTGATCACATATTTTAAAGTTATTAATAAATTCAAAAACTTTAAAGAATTTGAATAAATTTCAGTAATTTTGTTGAAGTAAAACAAAGGCAATGAATATTTTGGCAAACATTCAATCAATCAAATTATTAGCAAATTCTCACATTTATTAAGAGTAAAGGAATCGATCAAAAGAAATATTTACTCAATTCTTGTGAAAGCATAGGATTGGTGTCCATAAAATGTGAGCTCAAAGATCTGAACCGAAACACTCGTACTATATCTCCAGATCTGATTTATTGCTAACATTTTTCTGCGATATATCACTGGAGAAGATCTATAAAATTAATCATTTAATATATAAAATATAAATCCTTATAATGATGGCCAAGGAGTTTCACCCAAAATACACCTACTTTATAGGTTAAACCAAGTTAATTATCAGAAAACATCTCAAAATTTTTGTTTTGCAAGTATATTCCATCAATTTTACCCAATCCTCTCGAGTCTACTCGAGTTAAGAACTTCTTCTTTGAAGACTTTTATTATTCTTTACCTCTTGATAACAAATTCCCTTTTCTCAACTTAATTATCAGAATTGCCTCCTCTTGGTTAACTGTGCACCTTGCTAACACTCAAAACTAATAATACATTAAAAGAGTTTTCCGCTTAATTTCAAGGATTGCTTTGTTTTAATTAAATTTGATCTTTGATTACATCAATCATAAAGCTATCGTAAAACCACTTTTGGGATAAAAAAGCAAAAATGTTTGAAATATTGCCCGAATTCCCATTTAAAAGAGGTTTTCCAGATATTTATAGTGAAAAATCATTTCAGAAAAATGAAAAATTCTGTGATAACAAGAAAATGATGAAAAATACGTCCATTTAGACCAAAATTAGTTCAGTTTAGCAAATATTAAATATTTGATTCAATTTTGATTTCAAATATATCGGCAAATATTATGTCATACAAAATATGTAAAACTTTTGAGTGTTTATAAAAATGATATGCAATAGTTTTGAGAGGGTGTCAGCGTGTAAACCAAGAACCAATAGATCCTACACTTGTATTGTCGCCCTGAGCTATAATTAAAGCGTAAATACAGTAATTGAATCAAACCATATATGAAATGCGTTTTTCTACAAAACACTTGTTTGGCATTCATCTGATGATGCATTCAATTATCTGATATCACGAATAGGAATGAGTACATTCTTCACAAACTTTTATTGTTTGTCTAAAAGTTGTGTTTTATTGAAATTTTCATCTCTTTTTAATTGTATTTTTGATATGAGTCTCAAAGAGTATTTGTCTTCTAATGATTGAGACTTTCCTCGATAATAATCACATCTAATGAAAAGGTTTCTAAAGTTGGTTCAAATGTCAACTTTGGTAATGATTTGCTTACAAAAAGTCAATTGTTTTCAAGTAATTAATTACTAATTACTAACTTTCTTCAATTGTGAGACAATTCAAAATTATTCGTGATTTTAGTTCCTCGAAGTTTTCAGTAGTTTTTCGTTTTTCTTAAAAACTTGTTTTCCTTTAACTGAGTTTTCTATGAATTTTGTATCAATAAAATAGATTTTATCGCTCTTTCATAAAATCACGACTTTTTCTCATTTATTCAGTAGTGGTTAGAAATCTTTGATCTCATCATTGGATCTGTTAATCAGTATTTTGATACATCGATAGCCAGAAGACGCGACCGATACGGGAATGTCCAACGAAACTGCCAGCGAAATGGTTGGCACCAAACCAGTCACACCTCAAATGGATATGAATATGTATGCGACCAGGAAGACAATCGCACAGGGTTTGACATTGCTCCTATTTGTATAATTTAATCATTTTGTCTTCAAATAATTAAATGCTAGGAATTATGGATTTGGGATTAATGTGTGCCAACGCTTCTCAACTCAAATGTATTTTCTCTTTTGAATGCAAATTCATTTCACTTCAATTGCCTCTCATTGACAAAATGGTATCCATATATGGAAAGGAATAGTTTTGGGAGTTGTTAGCCGTGCCCTTAGCTATAGCGAAAAGCCTTCTAACAGATGAGGAGATGACAAATTCATGGCATCCAAAGTAAATGGTTGTGATATGAGAACAAAACCCATCAGTTTTGCTGGACTTAAGTCCTGAAGTGAAATGATTTATATCTTCAAAACATTTATTATATTCGAAGCAAATATTAATTAATACTATATTTTGACCGAAAAACAGATGTATTACTGAACACGAGTCAACATAAATACTTGGAAGTGACCATTGCCTTAATCACTTTATCGATAATACTTCAAGTGAGTAGTCCTTAGATCTATTCAAGTGATGCTCCAACCATTGGAGTGTGTCATAAAAATAGGACATAATGTCTGACAGATACATAACTTAATCCCAACCCTAAAAGAAATATAACAATAAATAATACGGAAAACCAAAAGATATCAAAGGATTCAAACGAATAGCTGATGAAAATCAATGAGTAGTGAAGACATCATTATTCACAATACGATTACATTTATTTCCCTTTTATTTGTCAACAGATTATCGTTGGAATTGTATTCATACTATTGGGTCGGCTTAACATCAACTTCTTCATCGACAGAAAAAAGGCAGACCTACTGAATAACGCTTCGGTTATACTTATATTTTTAATCACTGTCGTCAACGTTCTCATCACTGCATTTGGGCCCAGCGATGGTCTCGCAGCACAACCACAACAACCAACTGCGTGGACTAATTTCTATCCTGGCAAAATTCCTGATGACCCCTCCAAATGAGAGCACATCCACACTGTTGTGTAATATTATCCTACTTTCACACCATTCCTTTGAGGACACAATTAGTTTGGGCTCAGAATTAGATTTTTCGGCCAAATATTTAAACATTTTTAGTGTTTTGTTTGTTTAAAACAGTGTTTATTCAAAGAGTTGTGAAAACTTGACTTTAGGTTCACTTATTTGTATATAAATCGTTAAATAAACAAATATTTTTAGTTTTCTATTTCAGCACTGAATGTGAACTGAATTTAAATTTTAAAACAATTTTTATGAACTGAGTTTGTAATACAAATTGGATTTATTTGAATCACTTTTTAGTATCAAAACATTCAAACTTAATATTCATGTTTCAAACTTTATTAGACTTTTATATTACTTTCATTTAAATAATAACTTCAATACAAAATAATATTTGTTTGAATGAATAAAAATAGTTTTGCAAAAATTCATTTATAAATAATAGAAAAGAAAAAATAAAAACATTTATTCTTTGAATAAAAATAGGCTTTTTATGTCTCTTTATATATTTTGTAGGAAGTCTTGCAGAAAATTGTATCATTCCCTTCATTAAATAGCGTACTAAATAATAAACAATATAATAAACTTGGTTTATTAAATGCAATTATCATAGAATATTCTATAGCTTAACGACCGAATATATACTTGAATTTAATTGGATTCTCTCTCTCTCCCTCTCCCTCTCTCTCTCCTCTCTCTCTCCTCCCTCTCCTCCCTTGCTCTCCCATCGCCACTAATGTTGTGTCAAATTATTATCAAACAAAACATATTTCACTGAACACAACAACAAATACAGTCACGAATCGATGTGAGAGAATTGTCGGGCATTTCTAACAAAACATTTCTGGTTTTGCACAACCGATGCAGTCCTATATTTCTAACATTAGAAGAGGAACAGGTATGTGAAGGGCTGGAACTTTGATTTGTATTATATTCGACCAGACATTCGCCAGAATTCCGAATCCAATTCTCATTATTCTCTTCATTTTCAATCAAATTATCAGAAATATCTTCGCTGTCATTATTGACAATAATATCTCCGAAATATGTTTTCATCAAATTTTCTGAATTATCGCTGAATTGAGGTCTTGATTGGAAGTCATGACTGTTGGCCTCAGCGATGGCCACTTCGTCCGCCAAAGATAATTGATTGATATATACATGGCTTGGATTTGAGTGTTTGTCTCTTATGTTTGAGGGTAATAACTGGACATTATGTTCATCAATAATCTTGCCATAAACTGGTATATTAGTCGCAATCAGTTTCTCCTCATTTATTACTCGATTGTCACCAGAAATGCAATTATGAGATACAGTGTTACTAATGTCCAAATCAGTGGTATTGTCGTCAACGACATCATCAATCTGTGGATCATCGAAAGCGATCCGATAGAGATCTGGTCTTATTTGTGAGGCCTGACTATTAAACTGACGGCTATTCCTCATTCGGGCCAATTGGAGCACTTCATTCTTTATGGCCATCACGTCAGTCATGTGACAAACATCGCGGCCTCGTTTTGATGAAGTGTTACTGCAATTGGAAAGCAGTGAAAATCTATCGCATTTATCAAACTCTTGGCCATAATATTCACAGCTATCTTCCTCTTTGTCTTCTCCCTCAACACTGCAATCATTATTATCCTTATTTTGGGAATTCTTCACATCAATGTCTGACATGTTTTCTCATTTGTCTCTTATCTCACGAAACAAAAGAAATATTAGAGAATATATACTCCAAAACAAGAATCACTCAAATGAGTTGAAAGACAAAAAATTATAGTCTTGTGAAGCAAAACAAAGCAAAGAAAAAAATGATCAAAAAATTTAAGACAATAAAACATAAAACTTTGGAGACTTTTTCACCAAATTATCAGGAAATTACTGTTTTCACCACTTTTTGTATTCCTTACAAATAATCACTTCATAGAGAAGTACACAAAGAATCTGATTTTGATTTCAATTTTCATTTCAATAGCAATCCATCACAAAAATTGGAGAATTCCTCTGAGAATACGAGTTAATATATTCATCAATTTTTCTACATTTTCTTATTTTAAAACAATTTCCATTCAGATGTATAAAATCATGAAAGCCATGAAAATGCGTCTGAAATGAAGTGAAAATTCTTGCAAAAAAGTAATAAACAAATTCAAATCAGGCGTCATATAAGAGGCATAGACTAAGACTTGATGTCATCCCAAACACATAATATCTCTTCATTGAAATCAATCTATTTTTAGCATCACTTGAAAGTCAGATAATCGGAGTTTGATCTCTAAAATTTGCAAAAGTCGTGGCGACGGTCTTCTCACACATATTTCTATGACTCTATTATTAGGTCCACAAAACATATTCAACTCATAAGAAAGCATTCGTCTTAAGACCTAAGCGACGGACGCATTAATTTAATTAATTTAAAGCTATTTCTAATGTTGGAGCACTGCATTTAAAAGGGTAAACAAGCAAGTTGAAACAATCAATCTCAATTAAATCAGTCAGTGCAGGGTTTCTGAGTCGATAGGCTTTAAATATAATGTTATAAAATGTTATACTTTTGTCATTTTGTATGAAACACAAGACAAGAGAATAAAAGCCAATAAAACGTTAAACCTTTGCATAATTAATAACACAAATCGAGGGAATTTCTACTATTTTAAATCAAAATTTAGCCAAAAATAAAGGAAAACATTGTACAATTTATATTCTGTGTGCAGAATCTGCACGATTAATCTGATTAAACTTGTGAAATTGTGCATTCTCCATTTTAAATTCAGCCAGAATTGTAAATAATCAATGAGTTGAGATCTATCTAATAAATTAGTAATAATATTAGTATTGGTAACATTTTGATTAACATCAGATACATGAGTTGGTATATAAAATAGCTTGCTCATCACTGAGTGAAAGTCTTTTAATTTATTATTCTAAAGAAATTGAATTGCTCAGGTAGAAAATAAAGAGAAATTCGCATTAAATCAAATTAAATTGTGTCTCAACTGTAATCAAATGTATTTGAAAAAGTCGTTTACATTCCTATTCGAAGAATTCCTCATTTCTTTCGTTTTCATCGGATTTTCATTCAAAGCTCAGTAAATGACTTCAAAAAACAATTTAAGAGAAGAATGAAATCAAAATGACTTCAAATAACACTTTATTCTTAACAATAAAATGAATTTGACTTCTAATCAGTTAAATGTTTCTCAATTATACTATGCTTTGAAACCTATTGAAGCAAGGATATTTCCTCATCTCAATATCTGCTCAATTATGCAGACAAAACATATCATATTCTGATTGGAAACTCAGTTTTTTATTTTCAATTCTAATTAACTATATATTTATTTTATAAGAATAGTAATGCAATAATATAAGTCTTTAAGCTCGTTCTATGTCAAAAAATGGCCAATCATTTGTTTTATAGAGAATGTGTCACTTTGGTCATCAACTTATTGTTGAATTCAATATGAGTTTTCAAATAAATTCGGTTTAATTCGAATTCAAATCTTCAACCCTTGAGTTGAGTCTAAATTCTAGTCG
>JAQIWF010000054.1:0-34192 GCA_034694965.1 Ceratozetes gracilis
ATAACTTAATTATATTAGCTTAACAAGAGTTTAAAAAGGGGTATTTATCAGTGTCCACCAGTGTATATGGTAATTTACAAGGTCAAAGATTTAAACTTTAATGATCAATTAATGATAAATTATTACAATTAATTGTAGTAAAAATTTATTTAATATTATACTGTTGTGATGGAAGGGATACTTTTGTTTCTTATACTGAGATTGTGTTGTATTTCTGTAATGCACTCAAACATTTCGAAATAGAGTTTCACTATTAAATCGGAGACAAACTGTAAGTCATTGGAATTATTTAATACTTTTTGAGATATAAAAAGGACTCATTTTTGTGCCTCATTTCTGTATTTAAAGGGAAACTGTTTTAAGAGATTATAATTTTGGTTATATTTGTAATACACCCGCAAGAGATAGAAATGGCCAGAAGTGCGGTGTCTAACTTGATCATTTACAGTATAGCTATGATCACTCTTCCCATCTTTGCTTACTTCATATCGAGAAATGTGTTGGAGATGTGGACAAACAAACAGTCGGCAAATGTCTATTCGGCCATCAGTTCGGTAATTGTTGTCCATTTGATACTCTTTTGTTTCGTATATATTGCTTATAACGAAGACAAACAATTGGCACAAAAGCCCACCAAATCTGACGACAAAACCGATTGAGACGTCTTTTGCAAGAATCGAGTCATTCCTCACATCTATTCAAGCGATCAGTTCTTTATTTATTAATTATTTCATAAATTTTTATTTCAATTAATGATTATATAAACCATTTTTGTAATAATCAGAGTCTATAAAAATGAGATCAAATAAGAGATTAAGACATCGATCCTCACAATTGGTCTTCGATTACAACTCTTTTACTAATTTGCGAACAAAACTATAAAAGAGTTCAAATTAATGATATGTTTGTGTAAATAAAGTTAAAAATAATTTTGTGATATAACGAGTCATTTGAATTGTGGCCAAAATGAAGAGTCCGGTTGTCATAGGATTGGTTTGAAAACCAAATCCACGTTTACTTTAAATACAAATTTATTATTAATATTTGATTGACTGGAGGAGAGCCTACCTATAAGTGGTAATATCTAACTATCGGTTAAATATATTGAGAGTCCGGTAATTGTTGTGGATTTGAGAGTTGTTGCAGAGTATTGGTCACACTTTTGGTCACACTTATGGTCGATGACAAGACCATAGAACAGACACCAAAAGACTATCTCATTATAGTTGTAATGGAATTCATCTAAATTTGAAAACCAATAAAATAAAGAAAATTAAAGCGAAGAGATATGACTCACGTCATGGCATTCATCACAGGCACAGCCCATCACATACCCATCCATACGCCCATCTGTTCGGACACATACTCCACACTTCAAGCAGTTTAGTGATTAGAAGACAATAGTCTTGGAATGCATTCATACATACATTTTATTCTCACATTCATTGAATTCAATACACAAAAAGTGATTAATGTTTCCAAACATACATTTGTTTCATAAGATTCACAAAATGAGAGAAAAATTGATAAGAAGTGACTCAAAGAATTAATTTAAGGGGAAGTCAACGGAGCGGTTGACGAGGCATTCACTGCAACGTATGACTTATTGTCATTTTGAGCGTCAAATTTCAGCCCTTGATTTACATCATCACCGCTCTTAACGCCAGCACCACTACCGGTTGGCCAACCAATGCTAGTGGGCTGACCCCCATCAACACCACTGTTACCAACCGGTTGGTTCTGATTTGACTGACCGAAGAGAGCAATGCCTGCCTGGTTGGCAATGGCCGCCGCTAACTGTAAGGCCGCCGCCTGTGGGTTCATCAGGTTATTCAGATTATAGTTCGGCACAGCATTAGAACTCGAATTCATTCCCGAACCCAATCCTAAACTACTCCCCAAAGAGGTCAGGTTCGGTAAATCACTGGTTTGGTTACGTTGTGTAACGTGAGAGCCGAGGGCTCCGCTCCAAATCTGTTGGTGAGCGGCGGGTGGATTGCCAACCGCTCCACTAGAGGTGGGGCCGAACCTATCGAAGCTATTGTTATTAATATAGGGATTAGACTGTCGATGGCCTGCGGGGGCGCGTCTGGTATCATAAGTGGAGTAGTGATAGCTTTGGTGAACTCCATACCCATCGTTAAGTCGGGGGCTATTGATTGCATTCATCGAAACATGAGATCCATTCATACCGGCAGACGAGTGACTATACCTTCCGTGCGGACCACTCTTTCCACTATAACCTCCCGGAACGTTCAGATCAACTTTGGGAACGGCATTACTTACGTGAACGGACACACCCTTTATAATGTGGTCTTCACCACAAAGTGTTTGTGCGGTATCCGAGTCGTAAAACGTGACGAAAGCAAAGGCGCGGAACGGCTTTGGGATAAAAACGTCACAAATTTCCCCGTATTTTGTGAAGTAGTCTCTCAAGTCGTCTGTCGACAGGTCTTCAGTGAGTCGACCGACGAATATCTTGCGGTTGAATTCGGATGTCTTGTAGTCGAAACCTCCGCCCTCTTTGCTGATAGGGATGCGGACATCACACCATCGCCCGTCAATGCAGTGTCTCTTTGCTATCACTTTCATTTGGACCTCATATTCATTGAATCGAATAAAACCGAACCCTTTGGAGAGTCCACTTTTGGAGTCTTTCTTGACCTGAGCCAAGACTACTTCCCCGTATTGTTCGAAATACTCTCTTAATTCGCTTTCTGTGGTCTTCCAGGGAAGGCCTAATACTATCAAATCTGTGCACTTCTGTTGACTCTTGAATTCCATTCGTTTGGTTTTAGCCATCGATGTGTCGCTTTGGTCCTCACTTTTGCGCTTATTTTCTATCATTTATATCAAACAATGGCTTAAAATATGGAAAACCCTTTAAATTTGATACCTTTAGGGAAAGCGCAGTAATAGACAGAAGTGGTTCTCCAGCCCTGTTCTGGTGGTTGGAGCCGACCCTCAATCAGTCGTATCCCTCGTATGGTTCCGGTCTCTGAGTTCCTGTATTTGAGACCACTCGCACCCGGGAATAGAGAGGTCAGAGTCGACAACAATCTGTTGACAATAAGATTATATAATATATGAGATAATCATTTCATTTACATAGAATTGGTTGAGTCGTCTTCACAGGGGATCTCAATCGGTTCGTCCCCCTCTTCCTCTGCCACCTGAATATATGACGACATTTCACTCAATCACTAAACAATTATTGAGATCTAATCACAAGAATCACTACAATCTGAATGTCAGACAATTTATTTGATTCAAAATAAATATCAAATGTTTTGTTTAAGAGATCACTCGATTCACAAGAGTTCAAACAACAGTAGATGTCTCTCCTCTATCACAAATCACTTACTAATGACCAAGACTCTTTCCAACACTATTCCAAGACACATTTATCAACAATAATAATTGTCACATTTATCCAAGTATCAATAGGACAATTAATAGCTATGAATCAAATGAGTATTATAATATTATTTCTATCCTGGTATAATTGATTCATTTTGTCACTATTAATAACTCATTGAATTGATACCAAATGAAAGCACTTTAATAACTTTGGGAATAAATTTGAATTTGTTTGTATTAGCAAAACATTACACAATAAATTGATATACAGGTATAAGTAAATAAAATATATAAATAAAATGGACAGGGAGGATGGGGAGTTCTAGGCATAGAGTAAAAATATAGAAAAGTGTTTTCTTTTTTAATGAATTCAATCAATAATCAGGAGTTTTAACCTATTTTTAGTAACTTGAGAGCTCTTATATTTATAATCTAATCTTTGTTAAATAAGAGGAATGGCCAAACATATTAAGTTCTAGGGGGGGGGGCATAGGACTTAAAAGTCATTTCTTTTTTTGTCTTAAAATTTTCTATAAAAGCAGATAATATTTTTTAGTAACAATTCAAATGTGAGGTATTGTGGAAACCTTGAGTTGTTATGCAGAATATGTACTCCATATACAGTTTGTCATCAATTGTTTTCTAATTCATTGACTAATCATTAAATGATTGTTTATTATCACAAATCAATTCATATAAAAATGATTCTTACAAAAAACATTTGAGGGGCAAAAACTACTTTAACCCCCTAAGATCTAAAGGAGATATGGCTAAAAATTCATAAAAAGTGTTTTTATAGGATAAAATTGAAAGGATGCATTTTATAACTTTTCATTTTTTAATTTAGGCCTCACCACTAAGACTCGTCTTTTAAGGGCTATATTTTTTAGGTATGGAGAAAGTAAATATCTGTTGGAAGGTTTTGTACAAAATGTCCTTGACCATTCATGAAACACATTTAAAATTTAATTTGTTAAGCATTCAAAAGCTCTTTAATAAACTATTTAATCTAAAATAAGCCAATAATTGATCACATCCTTAGTCTTTATCTCTTATGAATAAGTTATGAATAAAGTAATAATCTATAAGTGACTTGCTCCTTTATACATATTTGATTAAAAGGAAAATAAAACAAAATAGTGCAAGGATGGGTAAGGAGTGAAATCTAGACTGGGAGGTAACTAAAATTGTTATAATATTATTTGAAACAAAAAGAGTAATTCAAACTTTGAGCCCATATTTTGGATACTTTTTGAATGTCTTGGGTTATTGTGAGAGTATGTAAGAAATGTTGCGCCGGAGTACTATTTAAGGGGTAGTGGAGTAGAGTTTATCCTTTGCTGTAATGTCGTAAAAGTGGTGCAGAGAAGGGATCGATAAATTGAGTGGAAATCGAGTGGAGAGCGAGTGGACGACTGCGCGAATTCAGATAAATCATTCACTTTTGATGGATATGTTCGGTATTTGTGGGCTTTTGTGCAGTGATTTGCTGTATGTTTGATAAATACTGTGTTAACTAAACAACGAATTGTTAAAATTGTTCCCATATTTAAATTCTGCCTTTAATTAAGTTGTGAGTTGAGCTCATCCGACACATAATGTAAGTGCCATTTATTGAGAGCTGTGTCGTACATAGCCTTTCATTGATCGCCTTTTCTCTAAAAAGGTCATCAAAAGGGAAGCCATCGGATGGTGGCGAGTCAGGAACTGGTGGCGCTGCGGGAGATAAAGGACCACAACCTAATCCTCAATTACAAGCCTCATCCAGGCGTATGCAACAAACACAGGCACAGGTCGATGAAGTGACTGAAATAATGAGAGTCAATGTGGAAAAAGTGCTCGAAAGGGATGCCATGATATCACAACTCGATGAGAGGGCTGATGCTCTGAAAGAGGGCGCAGAGATGTTCGAGAAACAGGCCGGAGCTCTCAAATCTAAGTTTTGGTGGAAGAATATGAAGATGATTGCTGTAATGGTGGGCATCGGACTTGTCTTAGTTCTTGTTCTATTTGCCTGGTTTTCGAGCGGCAAATAGTCATTCACTCAATTCATGCGATTATTGTTTTACTTAACTTTTATTAGTATTATATGTATATAAAGCTATACATAAACAGAATAATCGCCAAAATAGGTGCGAAAAATATCTTGAAATGGTTTTATCGTTAGCACAATATTTGATGAATATTTGGTTAAAAAGACGTTTCGATAGATCCGATCAACAAATATCTGATTCAAGTCTATTGAAACTATGATTTATGAATGAATGCATTATTACTATTATATATAAATACATGAAAACAATCTATTATTAAAATTAATTATTTACTTCCATTTGTTGATATATATAACAATAGATATTATAATTAAATATAGGCATCAATTTTAAAACAGATTTAATTTAATTGCTTTTTCTATAATTCCTTTGATTATTGTCCGAAAGTTTTTTGCTTAAATAGAATCAAAATTGAATCGATTGAAAACATAATCATTGAATAGTAATTGAAAACAATTTTCAGATCTTTTATTGAGAAATATTTAAAGTTCTTTATAATCGTTTTGTGATTTTGAATCGTTTTGTTTTAAATTAATTGAAATAATGATATAAATATAAATCGATTATATAATAGAATAATTGAGAAAACATTTTGACTGTCGAAAGACGTTATCAAAATTCAATACAATAATACCAATGATTTTATTTGCAGTTATTTTAAAATATAAATTATTATAAATAAGTCCAAAGTTTTCACTAAAATCTTGAAGAAAATCTGAATTCAAATTTATCATAGATTTGGTGAAATGCATATCATTTTTGTGAAAAATTCAAACAAAACTATTCCGACGCAAAAATCTTGGATTTAAACGAAAGAATATTTTTGTTTTACACAACTTTTTATTGTTATTTTCAATTTTTATTCCCCAAAACCTTATTATGTATTTTGAATATAGTGTTAAGAAAACTAGATATCACTGGTAATGAAATACGAAATAATGCTTTAATCACAAGTTATGTCCATTTGTTATGAGGTCTAATACATACTAATTATGAATATTCTATACTTTCAATAATGGAGGGGAATGTCTGGTCTATTAAGGCATTAGTTATTACAGTTCTTTCAATAGCTTCTATTGGAGGCGTTTCAGGCACTCGGCTATAGATATATCGGTATTATATTAAAGAATAAATTTTTAAATTATTTCAATTTGGTATATAAGACAACACCGGTTCATATGTTTCTTTGAATGCTTGTAATTGCGTTGAATTATTGTACAAATGATAAAAATGGATGAAAAGGCACTACTCATGTACTTTCATATAAATTAAGTATTCATTCAATTCATAAGACATTCCGTTATTCTGTGTTATTCTGAGTGTTTGTATTTATGGGATGACATTTGTGAGAGTCCGAGAACTGAGTAATGACACTTTAGGCAGTGATAATGGGTCTGCTTCTGGTTATAGTTGCAGTTGTCATTCCTGCAGTCCTGAGTTGGGGTATATTTCTCGAATCCGGCGGCAGTTATGTTATCCATCTTTGCGTGTTGTCTCCGATGGGCCACCACTTTGTTAGTGTCGGTGCAAACAAAGTCACATTTAATACAATGGAAGTGCGACGCCTTGTTTGCCATCGACGCCATTGTGTTGGCGTACAGACAGTCAGTGCGACCACAGTTGACATTACTTCGGAACTGATGGAAATCGCCGCCCATTAGGGTATCGAGTCTTTCATGACGTGCTATTCAATGAATAAATGATTGAAACAGATTGCAAGCAAATAGAGGGCAATAGTGGACTGACCGGTGTGTTGAACGAACCGAGTCTTATCGCAGAAGGAATAGCCGCAGTCCTAATATCAAAGTATTACTTATTATCTCTTCTCAAAAGTATTAATGAATTTCAATGATATTAATTGCAAATAAATTTTTCATCTGAATTACGAGTTCCCAGACTCTGAGTTGGACTTACTTTTCTCATGCAATGAAAATGTGTCTGATGTTCACGATATCCGCAGTGAACATAACCACAGTCTTCGTTGAAACGATATCTCAAATACCTTTCAAATTGAAAAATAATAGAATTAATCAAAATATCATTCAATGATTTAGGAAAAGATATAAAACATGTGATTAAAGTTAATAACTTTCACTGATGTCATCTCTATTAACATAAAACGAGACAATTATAACTAGCATTACATACCCGGACGGCACCGGTTCATCACGAGATAATTTTATGGTATTATTATTTAATTTCAATCGTTTTGCCATTTCTGCTGTCATTTCTTCGCCGGAGTTTCTTCTCTTAAGACACTGACTGTCCATAAAATCCATCTGAAAGTTATAAACATTTGTATCAATGAATTTCATATATTCTTCAGCCATACCTTTGAATTGGAAGATACCATTGAGTTGATGGAAGACATACTGTTTGCATGAGGAAAGTTGAGGAGAGATGACGTACTGGCCATCGGAGGCGACACATTCGGCATATTGTTATTCAATGAAATAGAGGAAGGGGTGTTTGAGGCGACCCAATTGTTCATAAAACTGTACAAATGAGAGCTCGAGTGAGGCATTTGTGATATGTTTGCTAAGGATGTCTCGAGATCTTCATCTTCGCTGTCGTTTTCGTCTTCATTTCTATTCAAAGGACTTGAAGACCGACCCGATAAGTATAGAGCCGTGGGTTTAGGAGCCGCCGAATGCTGTTTGGCCCAGTGTGGTGTCAGTCCACTGAAACTTGAAAAGGCCTGAAACAAAATTACAACAAATTTTTTTATTCGTTTTATAATCGAAAAATAATTCAAATTTCAAGAATTCTCAGAAAAAATTATAATTTCAATTAATTTTGAATTTTTATAATTGAGTTTTCATTTGTTTTTCTTTGAAATGTAGAAAAAGATAATTATCTGTTTTGAGTGAATATTTTTCTCTAATATAAATCTATAGCTTTAGGATAAAAATGTAAAAATAATTATGTTTATAATTATTTGTATAATAATCTAGTAATCTCTGAATCGATAAAATTTTTCATCTTTTCTTTCTTTTCTCTTTATTTCTTTGGGATCCAATCAAACCATTTCTAAATCCTAATGAAAGTCAAAGAAATGCAAACCATTGGACTCACATATAAGTGGTTATATATTTAGGCATTGATATAATCAATGGTTTAATCCAGGGGTGAGCAAGGTCCGATACCTCAGGGGAGGGGGTAGCGAAAATAGTCATTGAGAAGGGGTATAGCAATACTCATGGCTGTGTATTGAAATGTTTTTGCTACAGCTTTTAGGTTGGATTTCTAAAAGGACTCAATGGGTTTAATTTCTAACATTTTTTAATTTTCTTCAAAATTAATCTTTTTTATTAAAAGTTTCAATCGGCCTCGAATCAAGGGGGGATGGGGGGGGGGGGTCTGTCAGAGCTAAAAACTCAAAGGGTATTTGGGCTTTACTCCCTGCGCACCCCTGGACAAATAATTCGCTCTTTTGATAATTTCAATCATTTATCAAATGGAAGGGACAAATGAGCATGGTATAGTCATAGAGAACAAAACTGTCCCAGCTAATCCCAGTTATTGCTTTTAGATAATGATCAGTGATAATTTATCTCAAATTATATCAATGTTACATGATCGAAATTATTGTGCATGTTTAATCAAACAAGAGTTTTCTAAACTAACATGCATGGTTAAAATTAGGGCATTGAAACTGATTTGACTTTGAAATTCTCATAGAAAAGAGACAAAAGTGAAGAATTGAAGTCAGACTCGAATCACATCCATTAATGATAGTCTGAGAAAGAAATTACAGAAACTTATGTAAGAGAAATATATTTGATTTATTTGATATAATTGGTCTGATATTTCTCAACAAATAACTATAATTTGTTTTTCTCCACAATTTAATGATCGCCTAATTCTAAGTTTATTCGATTTCAGGTTTAGTCGAGTGTTTAGTCGCTCTTAAAATCGTTTTTTGAATTTAAATTAGAAATAATTCAAAGAAAAATTCTTTCTTTAATTCTGATTGAGATTTGATTCTCAGTTTTTTAATGTTTTCAAGGATTTTATTCTTCAATAACTTAAACAAAACCAGTAAAAAACTTACGACGATATCATTATGTCTGATAATTATCATATTTTATTCATTGTACTAATAATCAGTGATGGCCAAGAGCTCAACCCTAGGGATCAAAGCTCCAAACCACGAATATATAGTTATTTCACTCACTCTTCCAAACAATTCAAAGATATTGCTTTTTAGTCACCCGTTTCAACAATTTATGGTCAACTTATATTAGCAAGTATTATTCCCCTTGGTCATTTGCTAGCTTTTCAAAAACATAAATTTCTTATATTCAATAAATAGAACCCAAAATTGTTTAAATTAACTTTAAAACTATTAAATTACCAAAGTTTAATTCAGGGTTACCCAAGGGGAGGGTCAGTTCAAATCCTCGTTCAAAATGTTAGTATTACTCGGAAAAGTGTAACAATATGTGAGGGCATAATATAAGGGGAAAATCGAAGGAATTTTGGCAAACATTTACTAAAATATTCATTTAATATGATTTTTATGTTTCATAAATTATTTGCTCATAAAAATTGTTAAAAGTTTAAATCAATTAAATTGCTTTATAAGAGAGACTCTAAATGAATGCAAATTTGCAATTATCTGATTATTGGTCCTATTTAAATTCCTCAAATAATAAAGACTTGGGGCAAAAGTTTTACATAGATATAGTTTCAAAGTTTCAATAATCATGCTTGTTTATGATCTTTACAATCGTTTGGTGATATCTATTCAAAGACCAAATTAATTATAAATTTAAGTTTTAATTAATGGGAAATCAATTAAATATAAATTATTAAAATGAGTGTAATTAGAATTGAGCATGATAACATCATTTTAAATTTTCCAAAAATATAACCTTATTTGACACTAATTTCTAGCAATTCTCAGGTTTTATCGAAATATTTGTTGAATTAGTGTTTCGGTATTCAATTGAATGTAGAATTGATTAATGGGTCGGCTTTGGGTTCAAACATATTTATTAATAGTTTGAGTCAAGAAAACATTTGGCACTAAAATTAATCAAATTTTGCGTAAAGTCTTAGTTGAGTGAAAACAAGTACTAAATAAATATTATTGAGATATTTGAAGAATTTGTTAAGAATAAAAAGAGATGATTTGATCATTTGATCTTTGACATTTTGTCTCATTTTAAAATAGAACTTCTTGATAACAATTTTGATAACATTTTCGTGTGAACTAAAAATTGATTATTTTCTTATTAATCATTCAAATTGATTGTCAAAATTACTTATCCACTCAAAAATGTTTGAGAAAATTGTGAAAATCGCTTTTTAATGGTGTACTCGCTTTCAGGTAAAATGAGCTCATCTTAGGAGTGGGTTACCTTAAAACGTATTTCTTTATAAATGACTCAAATGAGTCGATATTTTGAAGAATTCACACAGAATTGTAAGATTAGTCAAATCCCTGGAAGAATATCCTGTGAATTATCATGTAACATTTTAGGCACAATATCAAAACCTGTATTCTTGGTCAAATTGAGAGACTTGTCTTTATAGCAAAATATCGTGAGAAATGAGAGGTTTAATGAATTGAAAAAATAGATTAATTAATGGTTGCCTTCCGTTTTGCTAATTCGTGAGAAATAAACAATTTTTAGATAATATTTGAGAAAATCTTCTAATTATTGTCTTAAAACACATTCATAATAATTAGTGAAAAATAAGAGAAAAGTATTCTAAGAAATCAATTGATTAGTTGTATCGCAATAATTAATCACAAATTTTGATCAAAGCTTTTATAATTGACTTAAGTATTCACTTAATATAAAAGTTTGTCATAAATTATAATAATTTTGTTGAAATGTTTATCAGAAGATATGGACTATAATTAGTGTTGAAATGAATACCTGATTACAAAAATTGCAGTGAAAATGATCTCGCTTCTTCAGTTTGCAAAAGGGTCGACCGCATCCGTTGCTGGAGCTGTACTGTTGGTGCTGTTGTTGGCTTTGAAGCCAATGACTTTGAGTATTAGAATTGAGTACAGAGTGATCCTGAAGTAACCTATGGAGGGGCTCCTTATCGCTCACAACATCACTATCACAGTCTTCATCGATGTCTTCGTTATCACTTTCGTCATCCGTTTTCGTCTGATTAGTGAGAAAGTGATAACTCTTTAATAAAACTATTAATGAGTGAAACTTAAGTGAGAAGTCACTTACGGTGGACCCCAAAGAGTGACCAAAGTTTCGCTCGGATAGGGAAGACAAGGGATAATAAGTTCCTCTCGCTTTCACCGTTTGTTGCATCCGATTATTGCAATTATTTACAGAATTGGAGGGACTCTTCATTGAGTCCCTCTCATCATCTGAATGAGAGCTCGCCTGAGATGCAGAGGCACTCGATTTGATGGCCATAAATGGTTGATCACAGATAGAGTTTGTCGACAGAACAATGTTTTCCTGTTTATGTTTATCTTCGTGTTGACTCATTTCAGTATATCTTACAAATGAAAAGTTGCAACCATTGCGAGTGCAATGATAGTGACGGTTGGTCTTGTTGTTGGCACAGCCCAAGACACGACAGTCTACTCCACTGTCGAAATAAGCGAAGCCCTCCATTATATCAATGCTTTCGTGAAAGTCCTTCGAGTGCTTAACTAATATTTCACTTCTATTTGTTACATAATAACAGCGCGGTTTAGCGCAGTGGTAGTGCTTCTGACAGAAGTATTTACAAAAGTTGTCAGTACAGGGATAGCCCTCATCAAACACTATAAACCCCTCCTGAATGTTAGACTTCGTATAAGGAAGCATAAGAGGAATTGGAATTGTTTTTGTCTCATCAGATCCTGGAATCATATCTGATAGAGAACTGGTACCCGAAATGGGCAAATTCGAGTTACCATAGAGAGCCGCCAAACCTAATGAGGACAGCGCTAATGGCATCGACAGTTGAGGCGATAAATCGGTTTTAGGAAATTTAAAACTGGAATAAATCGATTGCGGCATCTGTTCGACAATAACATCTATTAGATTCCATCTTTGATCATACTCTTGGTATTATCTGTATTATAGCTCATTTATTTAATATAAAGTGGAAAGCCTTACCTCGATCACTCTGTTTTTAGGGGGTCGACCCCGTTTGCGCTTAAGTATTGGTAGGCCATCGATTGATGTAATGGAAGTTCCCGTCGGATAGGTTTGAGTGAATGGTTGGATGAGTTGATTGTCGAAAAAATGTGAGTGTGATTGTGGGGGTGGGCTTTGGGAGGCCGCCGACTGTAACTCGTTTTGTGCATTAATCCGTTGTTGGTTTTCATGCATTTTGTAGTGACTCAACTTCTTGAAGGAAGTGTCACTTAGTGGCACAGCACACGAACACCCGTACTATTATTGAATAGAGAATTATGAATTGCCAGAAGATTAGTGACACAAACCATTCGACAGTGTAAGTGACGCTCCTTCTGGAAGTATTCACATTCTTTGGTACAAACGCTGCCGTCATCTGACTCTTCGAATATAAGAGGAGTGGCCTCATCTTGGGTTATATGGTTTCTATAATTAAACCATATTTTGATAATCATTTGTTAAGAAACTGATTGAAAGTGTTATTACTTCGCGTGTCCTAATAGTTGGTCCAAATCTGAGCTATAAAATGGACAGACTTTGCAGTGATGGTGTTCTTTAGGCTTCAATTCGCAGTCATCTGTCAGACACTGTTCGCCACAATTGAATCTGAATTTGATTATAATTATAGGAAAACCAGTTATTAAATAATAGTTAAGAATGAATGAGATTTTGATTGTCTTACTTATTAAACATTTGCAAACATTTACTTTCGGCTATATCTCCAATAATTTCCTCCAAAGGAATGGCACCAATTTGTGTGAGGGGAAGACTACTAGCCATGGCTTCTGCTTCAGTCATTGCATTACTACTCCTGTTGCTGTCTTCATCCCCGCCCGCATTAGAGCCCTAAATTAGTTAACTCGGTTACCATATATTTCAATAAAATACTCTCAATATTGGTTACAATAATAATTAAGGAATTATGGGAAGACTTGCCTCAAATAGGCCGAAGGTTGTGTTCAAATTATTCTCACTATTGATGGATCTGTACCTAGACTGTGCTAATCGGAATTTCCTATAAGCGAGCTCATTTTCGCGGCGCTCGTGCTTTCTTTTATGTGAATATAATTGTCCGCTCGAATGGAGAACATATGTACAGCCTTTTGATGGACAGACCAATAGGTTATTGAAGAGCACATAAAGCAATAGTTATGTAATACCTGGACGTATGCAATGAATATGATTGCAAACACGCGAGAACCGGCAGTTTTCAAACGAACAGACCTCGTGTTTCATGAACTTTTTGAATCCATCCCGATTCAATTGTTCGTCTTTTACATGATATGATTTATGCTTTTCTGTGGAATTTTCAATCAAATTCAGTAATCGCTTTCATAACAAATAAAATGAGTGAAAGCCTACCCATATCTGCCTTATTCTTGAAGGTATGGTTACAGTTGTCTCGTTTGCAGTGAAAATGTGTGGTTTTTTGTCCGTGGAATGCACACGACTCAAGAAGACAATCTTCAGTAGCGCGAAACCTTTGGAAGCCCTCCTGAATTATAGCCGTATCCTTTCGATGGTAATTGGCGTGCATTTGCACATCCGATGTACTGATATATACCTATATATTGACCAATAATTAGCTATAATTTTATATTAATTTTGCTTTCAATGAGTAATACTACTAAATGTTGGCGTAATTATGAGTATATGTTATGCAAAGAGAGGCCATACCTTATCACAGCCTAATTTCAAGCAATGATAATGAGTTTGCTTTCTGTTATGCGAACAATTAGGGAATTTATCGGAACAGTCATCACAAGGAGAGTATCGCATAAAGCCGTGAATCAAAGACTCGTCACGTTTTTTATGCCATTTAAAGTGACGAATCATTTCTTCTTTCTTAACAAAAACCCTAGAATTGCAGTCCAAGCAGTGAAAATGTTCTCGGTAATTGAGTTCTTTGCAATACACAAAACCACAATCCGCTGCGTTTATGAATCTTTTGAAAAAAATTAAATTTCAATCTTTCAAAAGAATTGGAAAAGTTTTTCAATTAAAAAGTGAATTAATCAAAAATATTGTGCTTATCGTTAATTTATTTATGTCTAAGAATCCCTACCTCTTGACATATCGGGAATAATCAACAGGTCCTCCACTCTTAACCAATGAATCATTTGTTGTCAATGCACCTGAAGTTCAGACAATAGGAAAATGTATTGTTTTTAATGTCATTTATAAAAAGCGATGCTTTATATACAAAGCAATGGCCTTCACTTTCCAAAGGTGTTTAACATTTCAAATCTTTCACAAAATCAGATATCAAGGCTTATGTCAAATAAATTTCATGGTCACAAATAAATGAAGATGAATTTTCTCAGCAATTCTCCAATTTGTGCATGCAAGTTTAATACAATTACCATTTTATGGTTTAAAACTTAGAATTCATCAAAAAATAATATCTCGACAAAATTAAGCAAGTTAAGGCCAATCAAATCATTTGAACCCAAATGACCTATGTCAAATATATTAAATAAAATAATGATTTTTGATAGATCTTGTCTATCGCTGTTTAAGAGGAAGATCTTGGTGATTTCTACTTAAAAGAATTTTTCACTTAACATTCTATAAGTTTAAATATTTTCTCTTATTATTCAGTGAAAGATTGTTATTATTCTTCTCTCCTCTGAGTCCAAGTTTGAAATTTGACAGCAAAATGAAAAATGAGATCGAATTGAGAGACGAATACAATTAATCTTTTGACAAATGAAACTGAAATTCAGAATTAAATGAAAAGCAATAATAAAACGTTTGGAAAAAATTGAAAAACACAAAAAATTATCGAATGGTTTGGCTATAAGTGTGGGAATTCGTTATGTGTTTATGTAAATACGGAAACAGGTGTGGTATGGGGTCGACAGCGATGTCTCTGATTGCAAAATATCCATATTCTAATTAATCACACAAAAGGCATCCCTGTCTTCACTGTCTTTGCATTATATAAGGGAAACAATCTATTGGCTGCACAGCAGGTTTGGGAATAGTCGTAGGAAAGGGTCTTTTACTCGCTTTTACTGTTTATATCATACTTCAAGAATATAGCCATAAATATAATCCCGTTTTTCAAACTTAAAAACGAATTTTTTTCTTAAACTTGTTTTATAAAAGTTTTTGAGAGCGGAATCTTATCCATCATTTTGTGAAATGAAATGTCATTTAAAAGTTCTTTTGTGAGCCAAAGTCTTAGCCCCTCACCCCTAACCCCTCATCATAATAAATACAATGTTCTAATAGATATGGCTATACTGCATGTCCTTGAACATAAATATTAAAAATTCACCCCAAAGCGATTATCAGCGCTTTCTTACGATAAAAGACACCATTGAATCACAAAATCATTGAATTTTCAATTCTTTATGTGTTTAGAAAAAAACATTTTATTGATCCACTCTTTGTGCAGAATCTTCAACATTCACACTCATGCATCACCTGGCTCAAACTGTCAATTTTCAGATAAACTTCAAATTTTATAGTTTCTGCTTCTTAAAAATCAACAAAATTTCATTTAACTCGAAGTTAATTGAAAATTTCACTTTTAATTTAGCATTAAAGTCATTTAATGTGCACAAACTTTGCCACAAAGACCTCCCATTTAGAAGAATATCTCTGATTTGCTAATCAAAAGTAAACCATTTTTTCATTTATATTAAAAGTTAAAATTATCTCAAATATTAGAAATAGTTCCCATTAGAATTGGCCAAGATAAGGGCTGGATTGAGCCCAAAATGAATAACTTTTGAAAAAGGACCCTCAAATCTATAAACTTATCAGTGCTAATTTTAGAAAATGTAAACCTAATTAATTTGAGATAATTAAATTTGGATAAACCCCATTTGAAAATTCTTCTAATTTATTGAACCATGATACTCCCAATGAAATCAATTGTCATTCAAATGAGTAAATATGATACTCACCAGCAGTAGTAGAGGACGGGGTGAGAAAAGATTTATCGATCCAGGGCGCCGGCCCCAAGTTTGTGACGGTTGAAGACTTTTTCCATGAGTTGTTAGGATTGGAGTTATGTGATTTGTTAAATGATTTGACCTGATTGCCCAGTGCTGCAAATGACAGCAGCGATGACATGTTCTGCGAATAAAACAGTAATATATTGCGAATAAATAGAGTTGAGGTCAAAACCTGTGGCACCGGCTGTTCATTTGGATATCGATGATTTGGTGACGAAAAGAGAGAGTGAACTAGACTAGACGGCATATTATCGTATACTCTGTTATCTCCAAAATTGATTCGTTTAAGACTGGAATTAGTTTGTATTCCATTAGAGTCGACCGAGTCTTCAGAGTCCTCATTGGTGTCGACTTTAATGCAAAATAAATAAAATAATTTCATTAAACTATAGTTTGTTTTCATTCAGTTTTTATGGGAAATGTGTTATTTCTCCTAAAATTAATGATCAATTATAAAATATAATCAATTGCCGTAAGTGAGGACGGACTCTCTCCACCCTAACCCAGTGTGTATGTGTGTGTATGTATGTGTGTGTCCGGGCATCAGAGCTGAGAACTGGTAAACATTTTGTGAGCCACAGAATTGACTAATGATTATATTGACAGCAATAAGGAGATTGTGAGGCACACAATGTCAACATGAAATATTGCTCAGACCTGTGCTAACGCTTATGCGAGGCTTGTGCTCATTCACCGCACCTTTGCTCTAGGATTTCTTGAAGACAAATTTGCAGAATATGACAAATTAATTCATCAAATAATAAAAGCGTGAATTTGTGAGCGACTCAGTTATGAGAAACTGTGAGAGACTTTGAATTTTTGTTTGATTGCATACTTCAAAGTGTTTGCCCACCGAATGGCAAATCTTACAGAATATCGTTATTTTCAATTTGATTACACATTAGTTGTTTGAATGGCATCGCGAGTGAAAGTCACAGACATATTAAATATTCTTTATATGAGTGGTTATCCCCTCTCTTCCCTTCAAATGCATAATACAATAATGGATTTGAAGGCAGATCTTGATGTCTGACAAATAGCTCACAAACAGTCTCTCACAACAAATGCATTGAAAGCATAACTTATGATAAATGCATTCGTCGGACAAATGATAAAAAGGTTGAAATAAATTTGAGAAACATTTTATTTTTGTGACAATTAAAGAGTCGATTTTAATTATAAAGCATTTGATGGCAATTGTATTGAGTTATGTGGTTTGAGCTGTGCTACTGGGAGGGGAGGTAGAGATTAATATATTTTATAAGGCTATTAGACAATAATATGTAAAGTGGAGGCCAATGCACTACAAGTCGAGATCATAAACAAAGAGTCTCGAAGTTATGTATATTCTCTTTATATTAAAGAGAGTTTACTACCAGAAAAATGAGCAGCTCTTCCCACGCCGACAAGAGAGCCTTTGTAAGAGGCCATACTTCTTTTAAAATGACTAAAAGAATTAAAAAAGGTTAATAATAGGTCATTCCTTTCGCACATGTGAGCACTTGTTGATGCAGTGGTTCGCATGCAGTGGTGTCTCCTCTGCTTCTATTCTCTTTTCAATCATTATATACTTTCTCTCAAATCTCTTTCTGGTTGTTCTTCTCAGTCATCCACTCCTTATGACAGCTAAACATTTTTGATTCCTTTCTTTTGAAATTATTTGTTCCCTCATTTCAGATATAAATGCAATTACCAGAAAAGAGATTATCATTTTCTCTTCAATTCACACTATATATACTTTTTCATATATTTTTTATATATCATGCAATCTATGATATAAGTTGAATGATGTGATGCACGTAATACCACTAATACATTATCAAACGGCAAACTAATCCATTTGGTTCACGTCAGAAACCAACAAAATCTTTGCCATCCAATTATTGCCGCAACAGTTTCCCTCTCAAAACGCTCTCAAATGCATTCTTTATATTCTCATTATTCACATTCCAGACCATAGATTAACTTTTATTAATATTATTTCAAACTATCGATTATTTGCACCAAATTTACAAAAACTAATTAATAATAATAAGAGACAAAGAAAATAATTAAAAGCAGAATTTGGATGTATTTCCGGCGATGTATCATAAAAAACATGACTTGAATTCCAAATTGAAAATTAGATAAAACTTTATTTAATTTCATCATTTTTAACATTTATTCGTCTCATTAATTGCTATGAATGTCAATCACAACAAAAATTTGAGACATGAAAATAAATAAATTTTTCTCTCAAAGATCATTTGATTGCCATTTGATTTGTATTTTAATTTAATTAAACTCCTTTTGCGAACCATTTCATAGATATAATTAAAAATCGGAGGAAAAACGCTTCTCTTTTCAAAGAGATTTTTCTCTAATTATAAGTTATAAATAAATAGTGTGTAACAAAAGAGGACTGACAGCTAAGATGAGCCAATGTTAGCACAGATGTCACATGGACACTTTTCTCAGAACTTAATATATTCTTAGGACTATTTTCATAAATATTAGCATTTTGCAAAACAGTGCCTTGCTTCAATTGAATTCTTGAAAAATATAAGTAAATTGCATTCTTTTTCAAAGATTCAAGCAATCAATTCTCCAGAACTGTCTATAATTCTGATTTAAACACTCATTCAATTCAACCACAAAAGTTCTCAAAAAATATCTTAACAGACGTTTTCTCACCTTGATCCTAATCGGCAAATCTAAATTATAACTTATATTGAGAATCCTTTGACCATGAACACATTTAAAAATAAATCACAGAATTAAAATTCTCAAGTTAAGTGAGCGTAACGTCATTATAATGACAATAAACAATTTATTAAGAACTTGTTTAAAGTCAAAGTTCATCAAGAGGGTAAATGAAGAACCAATTCCATTTATCTCACCAAGTAATTATTTTGTGAAGTCGAAGAGCTTGGCGATACCTGTTCTATAAACATGATATACTCAAATCTATGCTTCAATTTTAATTTTTGTAAAGGAATTGATGCAAAATTGAATTTCATATATGAATTGCAAAGCTTTGACTCAATAAACCGAAGTTTAATTGAATGTTAATGATTATTAACTTGCTCAAAATTTGATATTCTTGAAATGTACCTCCGTGATTCAAAATCATTTGCACACAAGCGTTGCAATGTTGCACGGAGTCAATGGCAATGATCTATTGGAAGAGTCTAGATCAAAATTGCATGGTTAATTGAGAGGATTTCATTTTGGTTATGAACCAATTTTGTGAATATAATGTTCATATTATTGTCAAATTAGTTGAAATATAATTGAATATATGAAAGGGAAGATTGTGTTTCATAGTTGTCTCACACTTGAAGTCTTGTAAAAATGTCAGATAAGGAATGGTTAGAGTTTTGAATCACTTAAGTTCAGATCGTATAACAATAAAAGCCATTCAGATATTTAGGAAATTTCTGAGCATTCAATGCATTCATTGCCCGCAGAAACAAATCTTATATTCATTTATTCGATATAAGTCTAACAGAGTCTGAGTTATCTGAGAAATGACACGTAATTGAGAGTAATGTTGTTTGACTGGAAAGCATTAGCAGATAACTAAGCCCTAAGAATCTACTCGGAGTCGGACCCAACGTCTAGCATAACATTTAATGTGTGTTTTCTTATCCTATTAAGTAATGCCATTGAGACACATGTGAACGACTATATATTGATGACAAAAGTGATGCAAACACTCACCTGTTGTGGTACTGATTTGCCTTCTCTTGTCATTGAGTGGAGGTCTTCCCTGATTGAGTCTGCCATAAAAACCCATTAACTGTGTGAGACCAGATCTCAAATCGACCACATCTTCATCAGCTGATTCATCGGCATCGATGTCATCTTCACTGCCACTCCTCTTAGTGCTGAGATCCATGGGATTAGTTGGAGCGGACGGAACACCGGATTCGCTTTGGTTTGCAATTGATTTGTCATTCACTTTAAGATCAATCAAAGTTTGAGATTTGCTTTTATTTATTAGTCCATTAGTTTTGGTATCGTTTTCCTGATTACTCAAATCCAGAGGCTGTGACTGGTGTTGAGTCGAGTGATTAGTGCGTTGGAGTGAAGCACACCGTCTGTTGCCTGTGATTGATGTCAATGATGTCACTATAGAATGTCGATGACTAGACTCCTGGAGTTGCACTTCGGATGGGTCGCCAACAGAAGAAGTATATGAGTCTGAACTCGATTTGCCATTAATTAGTTCATCGCTTTCATTATCACTTAATTCTTCATTTGTCTCATCATTACTATTGCTCTCAAAATGATTCTCTTCTTCGTTGTCGACAATGAAAATACTTCGCGGCTGAAAGTTCTTCCGTTTATTTCTGGCGCCTCCACTCGATTTTGAGGCGCTTTTCACTGATGATAGTCTTTGGACTTCGTTTCTCTCTTTCTTTTCATTGTACTCATAGTTGGGATCATCCTCTGGATCTGATGATTGGACTTCTTGTTGCTTGAGATGAGGCACTTGTGAGCATATTTTGACTCTTTGCTGGTTAAGTATATCACTAGTCAGTAGAGAATTACTGCCATTTGTAGATCCGGTCTCTGCAATGAATAAGTGATGTTCAGAATCTTCATCATTGATGACACGCATATTGAAGGCACTGGACGTGTTTGGACTACTCGTTCTGTTATCCTGTGTCGGGTCAGTTGCCTCATTCATATTTGTTGACCATTCGACTCATGTCCACATGTGGTCGAGTATCACATAAGTCGAGTCTCAGCTTTAATCAGTGCAAAGACGACACTCCCTTTCATTGGACCACTAAAAGTAGAATAAGAGAGAAATGGGTATAAAAATAGGTATCACTTAATATAATAGTAGTGTTTATTATGAGACAAGTTTTTCATTGACTTCACTGCTATAAAGTTACCGTAAATATGTTTGTGGCATAAACGGAATGCCTGTTTCAGACCAAATACTCGATACGAATCTATATTCACATAAAGGAGGGGCAGGCAATGCATGCAATGCAATCACATTTAGCATTAAATGTGCAAATCTCGCCAATGGGGCAACAATTGGGCGGCAATCAAATCTTTTTCCAAAAGAATACAAAAAAGTCACCAGAAATAACACACAACAGCACAGAATAGCACAAGAATAGCATTTAATGCCCTAAAGGACTTCAACTTATATATGAATATTATTTTTACCCAAAATTTTCTGATGGAGATTAAGAAGCAAATTACACGTTACTATTGCCTCTGCCTTCCAATGCCTTTCCTATGCCTTTCCATTTCCAATTTTTGGCAATTTTTTGCTCAAACTCAACAAAAACTACCAAAACTAATGCCTGTGTTGTGGGGGACGTGAGAAAGCAATTTTCGGGACAAAAACTTTTTTAACAACACTTTAGACGTTAATGTGATTTCACAATCGATTGGTTGCAAAATCCAAATGAAATTCATCGCAAAAACATTGATATAATGTCTGCGTTGAGAAAAGCAACTAATGATAGAAATTATTGAAATTTAAGTCATCTTTCAAATAATTTGAGGTATTCTTGAAGAACACAATTTCCAGTTCAAAGATAATAAACAAATAATGTTTGGTCTCTCTCTTTGCCGGAGTATTAGCGTTAAAGTCGTTATACAAAAGTCAAGCGTTTGTTATGTAGTTATTAAGTGAAACGCTTAAGCGATACAATGAAAAGTGATTTTATGCAAAGCTATAGTTATGTAGAGATGTTCTAAACATTTATGAAATTAAATTAATTTAACCGATCGGTGTCTAACACACATAAAAGAGAGCAAAACAGTTGTTTGTAGAGAATAGGCATACAAGTGGTCAAACGCTTGGCACAGCACAGTTGCAGTCATATGATAATCATAATAATTTAGCTGTCAGAATTACCCCTCACGCCCATCACTTCATTCAATGGCCTTTTTGTTTTGCAAGACTAATAAAAAGCAATGGTTTGAGAAAAATGTGATTCTTTTGAATAGAAGCAAAAAATATCAGGAATGTAATGGCTATGTTCTGATGGGCACCGACTCTGATGGGCACCGCCTGATTTATATTTCGATTGTAAAAACGTCAAACCAAAAAATATTCACTAATATTACATTAGTTTTTCAGTATTTATAAAACTTAAGACCTAAGAGTGAGTGAAAATAAAAGTCATTGCAATCATTGCATACAAGAGGACTGGCAGTGCACTCATCATAATATAAATACTAAACGAATCCTCGAGCAAATCAGAAACGCTCCATAAATTGTAAGCAAAATTTATAACTTATCCAAAAACAAAAGAAATAGACAAAACTCTTAGCACTGTTTCTCTGGTTGTGGTGTTTCGCTACTTTAAAGCCATTACTCTGTGGCTCTCATATCAGTTGAGAGCATTTATGAGGAAAATCTAAAAAATATGAGTTAACTTGTGTTTCGCTATAATTATATTTGTCTGGGAATGTAGTGTAGCTCTGCATAAATGCGAGAGAATCGAGAATTGCAAGAATAAGATTTAACTTTTGTGTCCTCTTATTCTGTGCTGCTCTCTGGCTCTTTGTTGGTTGTGCCGGAGTGAGGCCTGTGTCTGATCAGCTCATCTCTGGTGATGCCAACATCTGCTCATTTGATTCAGTGGTTTGAGAGTTGGGAAAGAATGCAAAATCTTATTCTCTATTAAAAGCGTTGAGCAGTGATTGCAGTGATTCTCATCAAATTTGACTCAATAAACAGCAAATGAGCCAATCCTGTGCTCATATGCCTGTGTTGGCCTCACTTAAGGCTCTGTCTGTCTAACCTGTGATCTGCTGTCAGTTTTTCTATTTTAAGTGATTTTTAATTCATTTTTCTTTTTATTATTTATAAAAGAGAAAAGAAGAGCGCAAAACACATTTGCATTTAAATATAATAAAAGCATAAAATAATAGCAATAATGTGGACAAAAGACATCCTGGTGAGATGGGAGGGCATATGCTTAGACCATTTGAATGATAATAAATTGGGAAAAGAAGTTCACAAAAGTTTCTTAATTAAGAAAGTGTGCGACACTCAGAAAGAGACTCATATAGACTTGTATTATATTAACGTACAATAGTTAGAGAGGACGGGTATGTTTTGCGGTCAACTCATTATATTCATGAGCAGTCAATCGCAAAATTGTGTCTTACGATCCGTTACTGAAGGGGTCACTCAAATTGAGCGAATCCAGTTTAGATGACACCATAGCCGAGCATCTAATCTCATTCTCTCCTCAACTATTAAGTCATATAACTCGAGGCTATTCTGAGATTTTTTGTTTAAAATTTTTCAAATGAGAAAAAGACTCTTCTGGTGGAGGGGTCATGGGAGAGGGCATCTTACGAAAGCTGCAATTTTATGTAAAAACGCACGCAATTGCATTAATGTCTTCATGTCGCCACCACTACCATCACCACCACATCAGGGCTACACACCATCACTACTACCATCACTACAGAGAGAGTGCAGAGTAGAGCAGAGTATGTCATTGACACTTTGCATGCCTATTATGATTTATATTAATATTATCCCTTCCATTCTCAACATCTTTAAATAGACAATAAGCACAGCATATAGTCGTCTCAACTGTTGACAAACTTAATGGAGTCTAAAATTATTTCATACTTTTCTCTCTATTATTTTCCAGTAAACTGAACCGGAAAACCATAGTTTGCCACTCAATTGAAGCGCGTGTATGTGAGTAAAGGTTAAATGCGATAAGTGCTAACTCAGGTGAGTGAGAAACACAGGACAAACACCCACTATATTACTGCAATTCAATTCTCTCCGAACATTTGTGGTGAAGGCGGGGACTAAGAAAAGTCTATCCATTATTTGATGACAAAAACTATTATATTATTTGGAAATAAATTATATTTTTCTTAATATTAAATCATTTTCCAAATTAAAAACTGAATGTCAACTGAAGACCAATTTTGCGTGCGATCTGAGCTCATGTGTCTAAACTCGTCAGTTAACAGTCCCTCCGGCTATCAGAGAGTGAGAGAGACTCGGGAGCAAAAGCATTGCAAAGCATAGTAAAAGGGAGGAAAGGAAAGGAAATTGCTAATTTATTTATTCCCAGAGAATCGTAATCGTGATGAAATAAAAAGACAGAAAAATTTGCTCAACAGTCGAATGGAGGCAAAGCGCAAAATACATGCAAAGAAACAAAAAGGCTATCATTAGGAAAGAGATTCTCCAGAAAAGACAGAGAAAGAGAAAAAATTACAAATTATGAAACATTAAAACAGTATTTCCAGTATTCGTTCTCATCAGAGGTCAAAATCCTTTCTTATATTTGATGTGTGTTTGCACTGCATATAAGTTGTCTTAACATCACAATTACCACTAAATGCTGAGAGTTCTCAACATTTGTTAAGCTCTTTATAAAAAATGCCATTTTTTCCGTATTCGAAAAAATTCTTATAAAATAAAAACCATTGGCCTTCAAAGCTATGCAAACATCATATATGCCTTGTTTGACAGCACAACACATTTCGCGAACACTCGTGGCTTTTTGTTGTGTTGTTTTAACACAGTGGTAATCGCACTGCTCAGTGTGCCTGTGCCACAACCAGTGCTGAGTTACTTGACATCAGCAAAAATGCTGTGAAAAAAGGGGGCAACAAAGCTAAGCATCCAAAAAACCAAATGGTTATTGTCCTTGGATTCCAATAAGTGAGGAGAGAGAGAGAGAGAGAGAGAGAGAGAGAAAGAGAGAGAGGAGGGAGAGAGAGAGGATATGAGGGGACATTCATTTTATTCATTTGCTTCTATTGAAGAGGAGAACGATTGCATCTAAAACTCGTTTCCTCATTGAAATAGAAGGAAATTAACTATAATTTCATAATAAGTCAGTTTATGCTAAATATTATTCAAAAAACGACAAAATTGAGTAAATCTGAAAACTTGCAATTTTATAATCTTAGTCATTCTATTGTTATTTTGGTTGCAGATCTTCCTACAAAAATATGCAAATACTCACACATAGAGTGGAAAACTTTTTCTCTTTCACTCAAACTTTTAAAGAAATTACATTCTTCTGATCTCAACAAATATATGAGATTCTTGAAATTTAATTTTTTTGAAAGAATAAATAACATGATAAATTTTAAGTAATCAATTGATTAACAATTGATATATATATATATATAATGTATAATATATTTATTCTGGTTATACAGTATATGGAGCGACACATTTAAAACAAGCTTTGAATTATTATAAACTTCATAATATAAAGAATTCTAAAAAAATGTAACCAATTCTTCAATTTTTAATTTAAGAGAAAGACAATTTATTTTTTTGTCTTAAATGACAAATTGATTAATCACTAGGAATTGCAAAGGAGAAAGATCTGATCAAAATACCCAAGGATTCGATAAACTTGGCCATTCCTATCTATCACTATAATAAATTTTGTCAGACTGCTTGTGTTCAAGAAGATGATAATTCATTGCTGTGAAAATATTTAACAAATTTCCCTGAGAAAGCATCATGCTCCATTCATATTCATAAATTTATAGCAGAATAAGAGCGATATTTAAACAAATAAAAATTGCTGAACATATTTATTAAAGGAGTTATTCAATTAGTTTTATCAAATTAATTAAGAGATTTCATTTTAGTATTTACACTTTACTCTAGGTAAAATCATGAGAAAAAGAGTAAGCTCAAAGATAAAAAATGGAAAAAGAAAAATAATGGGTTTTTAAGTAAACATCTGCTATCAGTGCTATCCCAGTGTTAACCGCATTTATCAGATACGATAAATGGGCAAAAAGTGCGTTTCTTAGCTTTTTTTGGGTAATAGCGTTATATTAGTCATAGAATTGTAGTGAGAGGAGACATCGGGTCCTCTCTATGAATGGTCTATGAGCGGGGTTATTATATAATATGCATTTATAAGTTTTTTTGCGATCGTAAAGCCCGTCACTAAAAGCCAAGCCTTGATATAAGTTAGCGCTTATGAATAAAAAAGCGAGTCTTTTGTATAAATAGTCGATTGGTGTTTGGTATTGGCGCTGTTGGCTCTTAGCTCTTGGCATGTTTACCGATTTTTTGATTAAAATTCAACTTTTAGTTCAAGTAAAAGGAAATTTGGTCGCAGTTCTCGCAGCTGCAGTTGTAGTCACTAATCGCCTTATTAATGGAGGATACGATCCAAACACTACTAAACTTTTTCTCATTTTTTAGGAACACTTTCTTTTTCATGAGAGTGAGGGCAACGCAAAGGGTCTATAATAGAATCATTTGTCAGTATTATATACTTTCATTGTTATTCACTTTTTCTATAAATGAGAGGATATCACAGGATAGCGGGACGGGGATGGGGAGAGCCAGAGCCAGAGAGAGAGGCTAAGAGAGAGGGAGGGAGAGCGAGAGAGAGAGAGAGAGAGACATCCGCATAAATGTGAATTTTTGCATTTCTCTCATCATTTTATGAATTTAAATATAATCTGTGAGACATTCTCTCCCTTTCCCTTCTCCCTCTTTTTTGGCATATTATATAAAACTGAGTCTTAAATATTTTTTAGTTTTCTTTTGGTGTTATCTCTTAAACTTTGTGGAACTATATGTCATAAAAGTTAGATAACATGTGCTCTTTATAACGGAAACGTCATTTTTTTTTGGCGAAAGACAACAACAATAATAGAAATAATAATGAGTTCAACAGTTTCCTTTTGATAATATAATATGCAGCTGTTCTTGTTCTTTTACATTCAATTGTCATCAAAATAAGAGAAAAAATCTTTTAATTTAGCGATGCTTTAATGGCAACACATTCAAGGAATGTGCACCTGCACAGGAATTGCACAGGAATTTTGAGACATCATATAAGCAATAAAGAGCTGGTATTGTTGCCAGACCTCAACACAACTTATTTAACATTTAAATGTGTGAAATACCAGAGTTTAATAATTATTCTAATCTATTGTTTTGCTTTAATTTCAAATTAATTCTAATTTTATGCGAATTCACACTCAATGCTCAGTCCTTTCAACAGAATATTCCTCAAAATGTTGAGATGAGACCAAAATAAGTCAATTATATGCATCTCAAAAGTGATGAGAGTTGGGATCGACACTCACTTATTATGATTATTAATTTGCATTTATATTGAAATTTATTTTTAAATATTTCCAAAATTAATCTAAAGTGATGTACAATGAATGTGAGGTCAATTTGAAAATTAGTAAATTGAGTTTCGTTTAGGGAGTAATTTCGTGGAAACATTGAAATTTCACTCTCGACTAAAGAAGCGATTCTTATAAATACCACATATTTAGAGAATAATATTGAGACAATTTGAGAGCAATAACTGTTTTATCTTTTTTGTACCTAAAATAGTGTTACAATAGTTATAGCACTTCATTGTTGGAGAGATTTATTCAATCAACTGGTCTTTCACTGGTTTGAAAAGATCTCATCAAAAGAAAATCTTAAAATATTTTATACTTTTTTGAGTCCTAATAAAATCCAAATGAATAGAAAAGTCTATCAAAAAGTCTGGAGTGAAGTGACTTAATATTTCATTAGAGATATAAACAAAACAAAAATTCTCAATAAAAGATAAAATGGAAAAATTTAAGTTTGGAGAAAGCAATCAAAAGAATAGAGCCCTGGGCTGTATATATGTGGCATTCATCCACATTGTGTTACATTTGAGCGCATTATTATTATTACAAAATATAGATTCCATTAATATTGAAAATGTGCCGAAACTTGACATAAGATGCCTTAAAGGCACAAATGTTGGGCTCATCTCAAAAAATCATTTAAAAAAGTAAAACCATAGAAATCGGTAAAATATATTGTGAGCCCGAGGTATCAAAAATCTTTGAAATCTAAAACACATCAATTCATTCAATATTATGGCAATCGAGACATTTGAAGACTAGAAAATTGGGATGACATCGATTAAAAATACCAAATATTTTGTTTAATTTCTAAGATTATTAATTCTCAAAATAGTTGAAATTGTGGAGTACTCGTGGAAGAGCACAGACCACTAATTTCTATGTTCACATCAAAGTGTCTCTTATTTATAAATGAGAAAATATTTAATAAAAACAATTGTCTATAAGAGTGGATGAACTAATGATGATTAAAAAGTCACTTGGCAAAATTTTCATCAATCAAACCAATTTAACGGCTGATTTATATTCTCAGTATTCGAAGAATTGGTAATTCGTGTAAAGAATTTTCATAGGATTTCAGATTAACTCCATTGTAATGAATATTATGAGAGGGAAGAGAATATACGCGGAGTTGTCATACAACCAGTCCTTATAAACAGCCTTTCGATACAGCATTCAAAGAGTGAAAGAGAAAGCGAAGCAAAAGGTGTTGTTTGGGTGTTGGGGTGGTTTGACTCACGATTTCAAGTGTTAAGTAACTCCTGAAGATGTATACTGTTCTCTATTTATTGTGCTATTAATATAAATATGTCTCGTAATGACATTATGTCAAAAATGATTACATTTGAATGTCATTACTTATTAGTGAATCTAATGGACAAAACATACTAACAATGAATTTGACATTTTCTCTATCACTTGGAACTTATTTTGGGGATGAATATTGAGTTCACAAAAATAATGAAAAATGCAAAAAATCAAATGAAAATCATTGAATGGATTGCATGTGAAAACATATAAAGCTGAGAGTGTGCTGAGAATCGTGACCCAACCCAATCACTTGTGAGCAAATAGTCTGACTTAATGGAAGAATTATGCATTGAGTGGATTGAAGTAATCATGCGATCACTGATCACATTATAATATTGCCATTCAATGCATTCACAGTTGCCGTCAAACAAAGCTCTCAGACTTACATTCAATAGTATTAATAGAAATGAATTGCCGTAAGAAATGGCAAATAAAACGTTTAATTTCTATAAGTTTAATATTTTGTGTACTTTGAAGGGTCCAAAAGTTAGTTAAGTGAGAATATGCTCCAAATTATACAAAGACATCACTTGACAAGAATAAACACAAATGAATAGCTTTTTAGAAGGTTTTCTCTATTTTTCTCAACTTTTCATTAAATCTTTTGTTTCGTTTCCACATTTTTGCAAAAGCCGTCACCCAATGGATGGAAATGAGTTTTTATAATAACTTCACACAACTTATGTGCGGTGCGAAGGAATTTTGCAAAACACTGGCACTAAATTTAGCTTAGAATTAAAGAATTGTCTTTTACTCGTACAATGTTTTGTGGAATTTGTGGAAAAGCAGTTAATTAGCTTTTCATATAAGTGCCAGCAATAAGACATTAGATAGCAATAGACGCGGAAACAGCAAATTATAGCAAGACTTTAGGTTCCGATATGGGCTACACACCAACCATCGCCACCAAACCAGTCAATTAGGAGCGAAACAAAGATAAAATATAAAATTAATTCTCGGCCAAACTCAGGCACAGCTCACAGAGAGCTCAGGTATGGCTATGGCACAGCTCAGACACGCGTCACTCACTTTATGGAATATCACGAACTCTGCTCTCTCTTCACATTTTAATTGTAATCGAGTTAACCGTAAATAAAATATTTTCAAAGTCTAAGGAAATTGTTCAGCAAAAAAGATTTTCGCAAACAATTATATTTTTATCTAAACCAATGCTATCCAGAATTGATTTGGGAAAGGGCTCCACATTAGGCCACTATATTCTCCATGGAGTGGGCTTTTTAGCTGCGTTTGCTTCACTTTTATCTATTAACTCTCATATGGTTTCATATTTATGTAAGTCTAATATGAACTTTCATTTTTTAGGAAACTCATGACTGCTTTGGACTTTGAGATGAAAAAATGTGATCTATAATATACATGGGGTTTGCAAAGCCTTTATACAAAAAGGGAGAAAAAGGGGTGCATTTCAATCATAAGTTTGTATAACTGAAAGTGTCGGCAAAAAACGCTTCTCTCTCTCTTTCTCTCTCTCTCTCTCGTTCTCTCTCTTAAACATCTGTTGTAGGGTAGACTAAATTTGGGAAAATGAATTCAAGGGTTATAAAAAAGGGCAGACAATCTACACAATGATTTTTATATATTTGGTTGGTGTTCATCCCTCGTGGGATCATTTCTAAGGAAAGTGTAGAGCAGTGAATAGTGAAACGATTATATAACTCCTTTTTTGCCATAAAGAGTAGCAAAAAGCGATGGCATAACAGCTGTTCTAAGGGGTAAAGTATTGAATATTGAGAAGACGGCATTGCAGAGCATCTATGAAAAGGGGGGTCGAATGCCAAATATTATATTGTGCTCTCACTGCAAAAGTTTCGGATGAATGTATTTTTGTGCAATAGTTTGCGATAAGCCTCGATCTAAAGGGAATACTATTTTTACCATTTTTTGGATCGAACACCAAAATCCTTGTTATTCTTGAATAACACCAAAGATGAGGACAAAAGAGAAACGAATCTTAAAATAAATTGAGAATATATTCGACACATATATGAAGCGAACAATTTGGGCATAAAATGCAAATTATATGTCACTTCACTTCACTCTTTTTCACTCAAAATTATTTCAATTATTTGATTCAACTTTTGCCAAATTAATCGATAAACTGATTGGCAATATATGGACAGCCATTCACTGATAAGAAGTATTGACCGAATGGTTATTATCTGCTCTACACTACTGTTCGGTAGAATCAGTAGAGAGTATGAAATGAAAGGCAAAGAATTTCTTGACTAATATGAATGTTTGAATGTTTATATGAATACAAAACTCACATTACATCGCACTGACAGTTCCCACGAATACAAACCCTCTCCTCAATAATAACTCAAAAATACAACATTTAATGAACCGGTTTTAAGTGAAAAACATAATAATCATTATCCGTATGGATGTAATTATTCTGAAAACACTCAATTCAACCAAGTACATTCTACAAATTTAGTCATCTAGTCTATTTTACATTCAAATGAGATTAATTACATCAAAACTTGTATTGCAATGGAAAGACATTTGTCTGCATTATTTGAGTCAAGAAATCGATGATAGGTATGAATAATAATAATAAACTCAATATAATCTGAGGGAAGGGGAGAGTATTCTGAGAGTGCAGTGCTATAAAACTGAATAAAATGTTGCTTTTTTAGCAAATTTGTTTCTATGGAAACTGTGATAAAATTGAGTAACTTTTGAGCGAACTTTGCTCGTAAAGAGTAGTACATAACGGGCTAACACTTGAAAAGGCATTTCAGCATTAATTGCATTGCGAGCCATACAAACATATCGATAAAAATAATCACAAGACATAAAAAATGCTCAAAAGAAATATAAAAAGGCATAAAAGGGTGTCTTTTGCCAAATCGCCCCAAAAGTGAAACTCAAGATAAGTTCTTTTCACAAGGAATCCCTGCAAAACCAAATATATGCAAGATCTATCATCAATCAACTCAATTAATTTTTGGAGATGATATCCAGCACTTAATTCTGTTGGCTTTTCATACTTTTATCTTTATTTGAGTCAGATCAATCACTATCATTCCTATTTTTCATTCAATTTATAAAACTTGCATGGTAACTATTACTTGAGCAAAAGTTTATCCAAGTATTCTTACAGAATATATATTCTTAAAGAAATAGACTTGGTAGATATTGGAAGTGATGGAGCTTGGTTATGCCTACGAAGTAATTTTCATTTTATAAGATACACGATATAATGAGAATCTGTGAAATATGAGCTCAAATAGGTTTGCATTGAAACTTCATAAATGAGTGGAAGAGTGAGACAATAACAGCCTTACATCAGAATCCGACAAATCGGAGTCATATCTGATTAATAAGCGTCACATTTGTGTAACCATTCTTTGAAGTAAATGATAGCGCGATGTAATGAAAGTCGAGTCAATGAAATAGTTGACAAATAAAGGGTTTGATATGAAGTTGAGGAACAAAATCCAATAACCGATAAAATAGAGGACAACAACACTTACTTCGCACTGAAAATGGCTGAGAATTGTCTCCGAAGTAATTAATTTGAAATTGTGTTAAATCACTGACAAAAGTATGACATAACGGAATCCATGCGAACAACTGTGGCGTCGGGCAAACAACGCGATCATCAGTGGCTTCATAACACCATTAATACTAGACTGAGGCAACACAGCTCTGTGCTGTTCGAGGCCTGTGCTCAGTGCTATCCTCTCTCTTGACAAAGCACCGCCTTAAAGAACCATAGGAGCAATGGAGCAGCAATTGGAATCAAAATGTTATTGATATGTGCGCTCTCTCTAACAAATTACAACACTATTGTATGCATTTGAAGGTAAGCTTTTCTAATATATTTTTATATTCAATACTTTCTAACTTTGAATGTCTGACAACAAACCAAACCTGCAATACATTCATACATTAAACTGCTTTCACTTTTCTCTTTTGCAAACTCTCTTTTCTGGCGATAAAAAAATGATTGATTTTTCTCTCGTTTTTGAAATAGAAATTAAAAACTTTTATGCATTCAATGATTGATTTGTGAAACTTTCTAATTCTTATCTCCATTTAAATGAATTTCACTCTTTTATTCATTAAAATTTTTCTCAATTCTTGCTTTTCTTTTCACAAACTTTATTGCCATTAGATTTGATGTAAACTTTCAAAGAAATAATTACCAAATACTTTGAAAATATAATGAGTTGCAAATCTTTATCTTTCCCTCAAAATCTTTGGGTAATTCACTTTTTTGCCAGTTTTTGCTAAATATTTCCACTCAGGGCTCAGATCATAGTTCGTGAGAGATATCAAGTGTTTTTATTAAAGACCATTATTTTATTGATTTTATTCTTACAGAAATTACTTTCAAAGCTTAGAACTGTTTTGTTTATAACTCATTTTCAATTAATTGATTATTCGATGAATCACTTTAAAGTTATTTACCTCAACGCCAATGAACAATGAACTAGCAAATTATTGCCTATAATTTTAGTCAACAACTTTTTCGTGAAATATTTTTATATTTTTACCATTATTTCTGAGTTATTCTATAGTTTCCAAAATTTTAAATTTTCTCTTTAGTGTAATGACAGCCTCCAAACAGTCTCCAAAAGCGCTAATAGTTCTTCACATTCAGTGCAACAAATCTTAAAATCACGTAAGTATTCATCTTTTCCAACAGAATTGCAAAGAATGTCCTAACTTTTAAACTTTTGCTCTACTCATTCTAATGAAGGACATTTATGGCAGGTTACTCTAGGAAATTACATGACTATTTTCTCAAATTTAGAGCCCCCTCTTTCAAAATTTGGTTAAAACACATTTAATGTTTTGGTCTCTGAGAATCCTCACACTAAAACTAATTGTTTTTAAGCCTAAAATATTCGGTTCTAAAGGAATAAATGAACAAGTTACAATTTCAGATCAGTTACACTAACCACTCTTAGAGCGTATCTTCCTTATTGGCACAATTCCTTTTTAGCGAATCTTGTTTTGGATTATATTTTATTTGAGATTACGATAAAACATTCCTTTTTTTGGCATAATTTAAGATGTATAAATTTTAAAGATTGAGCCAGGGCAACAAACAACCAGTTTTTCTTAGTGCTATACTGCAGGAAAAAAAATCTGGCTCAATTACTTTAGGCCTAAATATTTCTTTTTAAATTTGAATTTTTATTCATAGTTACAATCGGTCGCGAAATACCAGGTAACATTGGTTGAAATAGAATTTCACCAAGATAGACATCGAATTTTTTGATTG
>JAQIWF010000055.1:0-34021 GCA_034694965.1 Ceratozetes gracilis
AATCCAGGTTAAAACATTGAACTTTAAAATATAATATTTCGATATATCGCCCTTCAAAGTACTTTCAAGAGACAGGATATTGTGGGGTTCTGTGGGGGTATTCTCTGGACAACTGAGACTGTAATCAATCGATAAGACATCCCCCACTCGGAGCAGATAATAGAAGCAAAGATACAATTAATGTCTTTGTTTTATATCCAAAATAACATTCATATGAATTAATTGTAAAAATTGTAATAATTTAAAAAGGATTTAAAGATCTTTAAGAAAGGTTTACATCTTTTTACACAATACTCTCACATATTGTAACTTTTAATCGGTTTAATGGATAGTTTAAGAATCTTGGTTATAATAATTTTAATTCATTGATTCCCAATAATTTCTCAACTTATCAGAAGATAAGCTCAGTTTTTAAACAAATGATAAGAATTCAATCATTGACTAAATATTTCAAATACTTTACGTAAGTTATTTGTCTTATCAATGATATCAATGATAAGTTATCATGTTATTTATTTGTGCCAGTATATATTTACGTCTAACCTTTATCACGATCAAATTGATCTTATAATTAGTTGACTTTATTCGCTTTAAAGTTCTTGGAATACAATATCTTCCTTTTAAATGGAGATGTTTTTTAAAGTTGAAGTTTCAGATTACCATGAACAAATATTGCTTTTAGTATAAAATACTTTTTCAATCTGGCTTCTTCTGGAAGACTATTTTTAGAAATCTATCCTCTCTTTTATATTTTAAATAGAATTTCTGGGAAATATCTTTTGATCGAAGTATTGGACAAATTTTTAAGTGTAAAATGATTTACATTTAAATACTTTAATAAATAATTAACTTTATCCTGGATGAATGAATACGTATTCTACCTTATTTATTATCGAAATAAGAGCGTCATATCAAATGAAAACAAAATTTATCTAGTACTAAACGCACGTAAGTAAAGCTATCTTTTCTATGATTTGAGTGAATAGACTCTCATTTAAACAAAAAGATAACAGATTTTACAAAAAATAAATTATTGACGAATTAATGGAAGACCTTATGTATGATTTGTATGACACCTGATTTACATAGTTTTATAGCACAACATTACAAAAGATTCTCAAATCTGTTGAATATTTATAATAAGCTCTTAATTTGCGTATAAGGCTGTGCTATGAAGTTGTGCTTTAAGCACAGCTTCTAACTCCTCACCTAAAATAAGAATCTATACTCCTTTAGACCTGAGAATACCGTGAAAGTGAAACAAAACCAATATTAAACAAAATTGTAATACCTCATTCTGTAGTTGTCTGTGTAAACCTAATAACCTAGTATCACTCTTCAATCATCTTTATTGATTTCGAAAATATGACCTTTTGTTATCCAATGTGGGTTTTAGACAATAATAATTTATTTAAGGATGAAACTTCCCAATAATAGAAATTGCTTCAATATTTAATTAGTCCTTGGATTTAAACTTATCTCCTAATTAGCCCATAGTTTATACTTATCACAAAGTTGCCAGTTCAGTCATTAATATTAATATTTATTAATCCCTCTTTAATGATATTTTAGCAAAAAATCAATAATTAAAAGAATTGATGTTTAAATCGCAAACTATAAAGACTTTTAGACTAAAAATAATTAAGATTCAGACGAATATTTCAATACAAAAGTGATTTACATTACAAACGAATGGATTACATAATAAATAGGATTTTCATCAGTTGTCGTCTCCAATAGATAATTAATTTCTGATTCTATTCTTGACTTAAATTTATTTCCATTTTAAATGATTTTCATTTGATCCTCTCCTCTGATAAACGAAGGAAACGAGAAATCAGATTAATTTCTTTGTCGATTCAATTAAAACCATAGGTGGCCAAAGGAGTCTGACCAAAATACCCCCTTCACTCACTTAGCTAGAAATTTGTCCATAAAAGCAATCACTTATCAATGAGTTATCATTCAAATTATGTTTTCTATTGAATATCAGATCTTTATTGTTCTCATATTTTCTAAGATAAACAAAATTTTAATCCTAAAGAATATGATATTATTGTGAAACCAACGAAAATGCAATCGTTTTCATCTACTTATACACTAAATAAGACATTAAAGAGGCTTAAAGTCATATTCTATGTGTTTGTGTCCAAATTGAGAGGTCGTGTTTGGGCCACAAATACAGGAGAAGTACAAATATTTAGGTTAAAATTGTAGTTAAGAATAACTCCCAATAGTTTAGTAATAATCGATATACTCTTTGAATAGGATTTCAACATTTTAACGCATTCAAAGAATTTTGTATTGATACTTGACAGGTTTCATTCTTTAGTAACAAGATCAATATGCATTCATTCCAGCTAAAATTAAAGTCAAAGGTTTTCAAACTAAAACAAAATACTTTCTTATTTTTTTCAGATTTCAAAGGACACATAACTCTCTTAAAGTTTAAAACCAATTACTTTCTGCCAGAATATTATTTCAATTTAGATAAGGAATTGAAAAATGATGCTAGTAAACTAATTGTTCTATTTATTAATGAAATTTTAACACAAAGCTTATTAATGAATATATTTGTCTAGATTAATATGAATTTCAATCTAAATTAATCGTGCTAATTTATCAATAGTAGCCGTGAAATGTAATTTTATTATTTAAAACCCATATTTAAAAGTTAAGCCTAAAATATGGACTTTTTGACTTTATAGGGGAAAAATGATTTGTTTAATGCATTCAGACGTAAAGGGATTCTTCATTGCGAGGAATCCATTAATCGGTAGATAAATGACACAAATTTTTGGTACAAATTTCAGAACTCTATGACTAATGTTTTTATTTATTAAAATTGAGTGAAATATAGCTTTGTTTACACATTAATAACAAGAGTTAGAGTCGGGAATATTCCTCATTCAATTCGGGATCATTTTCTGTCTGAATGACATTTGAATGAAATATTCGAAATTCTTGCGAATACAGTATTAATAGTTCAATGAATCACTACTTCCAGTGTTTACTCTATTCTTAACCAATTCTTCCAATATTTTGAAAAATTTTGTTTTTAATATACATTTTTGTGTCTATATTTGAAGTGTCTCTCATTTATGTGAATCGTTTGTCGCACTATTCCTCTCATATCTATACAATTGATGTAATCATAACATTGATAAACATTTATACTTTTAAACCATTAAAATGTAACGAATGAGTCATATATTGGGTTTAGAAGACATTGAAATAAAAGGAATTCATGGAAACAAATGAATCCTCAGATATTCCGTATATTCATGACGTCTATCAGTGATTACTTCACAGATAATTGCATTAAAGATATGGATGTCTTTGATTATAAATTTGAGAACTGACTAACAGTCTGTCACTTATATTTGGTACTAATGTACTAAGTTTAGAATTGGTCATGCTAATATTGCATATGTATTGCAATATTAATAATCAATTCCTGTCAAAGTATTCAAATATTCTATTTCTGTCTTTATTATCAGAATTGTCTTTAATTGGTTTAACTGTTGTTTGTCTGCAAATAGACAGCAATAAAGAGTTGTAAAGTAGAGAAAGTAGAGAAAGTAGATTGCTCAAATTACTCAAATTAGTCAACCAACTCATTTAATATGAATTGTTGGTAAATATAATGACAACTAATTATATGATTCCAACCGTTATTTGTCACACAATATGAATGATAGGGGAAGTCTGACCGATAAAAGTCGACAGTTTTGGTTAGTTATCAAAATGAATGTCAATTCATAGGACTAACGAATATTTCCCATTTCATTATGAATTGATGAAAATGCAACTCAAATGAACCTTAAGAGCACTTCCTAACAACTGTCCTCTCCAACACAAATATCAGTCATTAAACCTAAAATAAGGCCAAAATTATATTTTATTTACAAACACTCGACAAAAATTTTCGCTGAATTCACAATAATTATTCCCAAAATATTACCAGAATTCCAACAAAAGCTCATCAAATGAATAGGAATATCGTTGATATAGAATCTGATTACGGATTCAATCGCTTAGGAATGCATTGAAATAATATATTTATCACTCAATATATCGATTCAATTATCGGAACCATTTATTTTGAGTAATATTAGATTCGATGGAATACTAATCGCAAATTTTCTGCAATTATATGAGAAAAACAAAATGAATAGAATCTGAAAATAATAAAATGTTTTTATTTTCTCGATTTATAACTAATAGTCTATTACTAGAAGTTTATAAAAAGTGATTCTGTTTTGTTGGCTCGTATTGAATGAGGTCTTAAAGCTTAAGAAGTATAAGAATCGTGGAAATCGTAGGACTAAGTGCTGTATAACTGCTCGCAATTATCAAAACCTTTAGTCCTGTATTTAATTGAAAAGAAAAGAAGTATAAAATGATTTCTTTTTACTTAATAGAGAGAAAAGAAGTGGTATTTCTGATCAAAGACTCGCCGAATTGGAAACACTTCTGGAACTGAAAAGATTGAGAGAAAACCTAAGAACAAGAACTCCAATCGCTTATGGACTTATTGATCCTGCTAAGATGTAAGACTTTTCACTTTTTAAACCCAATGCCCACACATTATACCTGTGATTCAGAAAATAATTTCTTTTAAAATTGTATTTTCAGAGGCAGACGAAGAAAACGGGAACAGTATTTCCGAAGCAATATATTCGACAAACTCCTGAACGAGAGATTCACCCGAACTGAGTCACCAATCATTGAATCAGAGAATGATTATTACCATTAGATTAACTGATTTCGACTTCTCTTATGTGTTGATGTAATACTAGTCAAACATATTCTCGTTTATAATATTCTCAGCAAAATATGTCGATTGTTATGCAGTCGATCATCAATAGTGTGAAGACGTTTCACACATCAAAAGGGTTTCAATAATTTGGGTTTTTATCGTTTAAAGCCTTTATTGTATTCTTGAGTTTTTCTTTTGTTGGAAAACATTATGTATTTAAACATTTGTTTCGACCGAATGTTGATCTCATTGTCCATCTTTTCAAAGATGATTTCATTGTCATTTGAGTTACATTTGTTGATTGACAACAAATTGATTGTATTTATTTCTTGGGAATGATTGAGCTAGGCATATGGAGAGATGAGAGATGGCTACCAAGATCATTGACTGTTACACTTCACACAATCGATTATCGACTGTACTTCTAATCCATTGAACTATTTATTTCATGTAAACAATTGTTTTCATTATTTTTAATTATATTTATTTTAATTATTTTTTACTTTAATTTATTGCACAAATCAATAAATTTAATATTTTTTATTAAACGGTTTTATTTATTGCTTTCATTGTAATTAATATATAATTAACTAATAATTACATAATTATAATAATAATAGCATTCGAGCGAAATGTCATAAAAATGGTCAACAATTTGATAACTTTATGGCGATAAACATAATGTCTTAATGCGAATACACTGTCCTATCAATGGGTGTATTATTAGTAGAAAAACGATTTAATTATCTTCAGAGGAATGTCAGCAAAAGAAGACTCAAAATCATAGATAGAACTAAACAATGACTAGACTTCGAAATTAAATAAAATTGTACTCAACTTCTGAACAAACAATCGAATACTTCTTCTGTACATAAGAGTCGGATCTTCTTATATGAAAAAACAATAAATTAATAAATAAACTGAAGTCAAAGCGCTCTTAAAAAATATCGATTATATAAAGCGCTGACAAACGGCTCTCAGTTGGAGATCGGAATCAAATGAAACGATTCTCTCAATTGCTTTAATTGTAAGTCAATCTCATATGTCATCCGATTCTTAACTTTTTCGCGGAGTTTTGTTTCCTCTTTGAGTCAAACCTTCAAATCTTTTGAACGTATAGTTAATAAAAACCCAGTCCTTGAGTCCAGTGGTCTCGGGTTCTTTGTTGGGCGCCGACGCTATGGTTTAATCATTCATTTAATAGAAATACATTCAAAAGACTAATAAAATCAAATGAAAAACTTACGTATTTTGAGGTCGACATCAGGGAAATCATCGAAATTTGAGGTGTCGTCAATTGATTTCACTTCCACTGGAATAGCAGCCGGTCTTTCACTGTATTTCGATCATAAAATGTAACACAAATTGAGAAAAATTCGATTAATTGTCTAAACTTCAAAATAATAGAGAAATTGAAGGCATCACAAAAGGCTTACCGAATGTGTTCCCAATCGACACCCTATTAGACAGAAATTAGATTAGAGTTAAAACCAACTAAAAGAGAGAGAATGGAAGGAATACCTTGAAAAACGAGTGCTCTTTAATCTCTTCAATGCCAGCACAAGAGCCGATCCGTTTATCGGCTTCAGTACAGAATCTTTGAACCATTTCTCGCGATTCGGTACTAATGGGCACTTCGGGCGGGAAGATAAGAGTGTCCCTCCAATTCATTACTTTCCTATACGTCTCTTGAGGCGTCTCAGAACAGAAGGGCGGGTAACCGATCAGCATCTCATACATAATGACCCCCAATGACCACCAGTCGGCACTCGACACATATCCGGTTTGCATAAATACTTCGGGTGCGATATAGTCAGGAGTGCCGACTGTAGAGTAGGCTAATTGTCGTCTGTTTTTCTTCCAACTCTCGGCTCTACGCTTAGAATCCATTGGATTACTCGTGAAATCACTCGGTTTTGCCTGAGATAAGTCCCGATAGAACTCCGTTCGGTGCGATTTCTTAAGTCCTGTGCACAGACCAAAGTCAGACAGCTTTATGTGGCCCTAAGTGTGGATTTACTCTTTTAGAGAATGGAATTACAGCCAAAGAGAGGAAAGGCTTACTCTGGCGCACAAAAGCAGATTATCGGGTTTAATGTCTCTGTGAATGAATCCCAACTTATGAATTGAATCGATGGCGAGCGCTGTCTCTGCGATATAAAACTGAGTGCACTCTTCAGTGAGAGTATCCTTTTTCATAAGGAGTGTCATCATATCCCCGCCCGGAAGGAACTAAATACAAATTAAAGAATTAAAGAAAGTCATAACTAAGAGAAGACTCACTTCCATAATGAGGTATAGATTCATAACGTCCTGAAAACTGTAATACATTTTGACGACCCATTGATGATCTGCTTCAACGAGAATGTCGCGCTCAGCTCTGACGTGTGCCACCTGTTCCTTCTCAAGCATATCAGCCTTTCTTAGTATTTTCATAGCATAGACATGACCAGTGTCCTTCTTCTGCACCAAACGCACTATCCATTCAATTAAATTAGATAAAGGTATAATCAGATAATTAGTCATACCCTCCCCAAAAGCTCCCCTTCCAATCACTTTTAATGGTTCGAAGTCCTCTACCCCTAAGCGGGATCTCTTGAGTCTCAAGAACTCAGTTTCTTTGATCGCGTGCTGAACCCGTTTCTCGTGTTTCTAATTCATAACATTATTGTTAGAAATGGTCTCAAATTATGATTAACTCAAATACCTGTTCTTCGGTGAGTCCCTCGTCTCTCATCGTTTCTTCAAGTCTTTCGTGTCTGAAATGAATGGTTTGAGAAATAAAATCTGTTTTTACAACAGTTTTATGACTTTCATTATATAAAGCAGAAACGATAAGCACTTAAGTGACCCCTTATTACATAAAAATCGATTCTTATATCAAAACAACAAAAAATATAAACGATTTGGAAATAAATGCAAAACAATAGAGAAAAGGCATCAGATTTGAAGCCACATATTATGCAAATAAATTTAAACTAATTTCAAATGCGATAAAATGAATATAACGAGAATTGCGGTAAAATTATTGAATCTAATGAATGAGTAATGAAATAATAGAAAACCTGTTCCTTCTCTCCATGTGTTGAGTAATGAGATTCGAGTAATAGTTTTCGAGGTGGACCTTAGCTTTGGTCGCCTTATCCAAAGTATGACCACTGAATCTGATGTTCTGTTGAGCGGTCGTGTCCGTAGTGGTCGCCATCTTCGGTGCGATTCTGTTCTGCAATAATAAACCCCATTATTATTAAATCAATTGCTTTAACAGAATAATAGGTCGTCAGAGATATAAATATAGATTTCAACACAATTATAATGGTATCGATTGAAGGATCAAAACAAACCATATCTAAGATATTTTAAAACGATTTAACCCATGGTTTAAAGGAATTCATGATTTAGAAACTCATTTTTCAAAACGTGTCACACTTTTATCAGATTGTAATTTATATTTTTAAACAATTGATTCCAACGCATAAATTTGATTCATTAGATTCATTGCAATACGTTTTCATTGAATTTAATTATTTATGAGAACAAAAATATCACAACAATTAACAGAACTGAGAATCGGTTCAAAAGTTCAGCTCTTATTATAAATCTGAAGAAAACGAAACTATTTTAAATACAAGAGATAAGAGCTGAAGACAGTAACGTTCAATGTATCACGCACATCTTGTTATAAATAGACTGCATGGGGGAGACCTAACTGTAACCATGTTAAGAGCCTTGCTTATTTATATATTTATGAATTATTGACACCATGTTATGTCATGAAAAAGCAATAAAAAATATTGATATTCGATTTGAGACAATAACTTAATCGATAGTACATTGAAATTGTTGAGAAACTTTTCCATTTGTAATATAAACGTGAATTTACTCAAACCAATCATTTTAATAGTTTCACAGAAAACATGAAATGAATGAAAATTATGTACAAAACGAATAAATTGTTTCAATTTCTTAGAGAAAAACAATTTTCGTATCGGAAAAAACTGTCTGAGAATATGAATGGCTTTCAGTCAAAACAAAACATATCTCATGAAAAATATTCAAAGCAATGAATTTAAATAACGATTAACTTTAAGAGTGATCTGATGTTCAATGAACTCAAACTCAAATCACTGACTAATGAAATCAAATTAGAGGAAAGGGTTGTAAATGAAACTGAAATTATTCTCAACTTTAATTCATAAGAAATGTTTTTTCACTTCTTATCATTTGTTATCTCAAATCCATTTAATTATTACAACATTTAATTGAGTCGAAGAAAATTGAGACTAAATCCAAACAATGGTTTAATTCAATGCATTTTACATCAAAATTAAAGAATATTTCGTAAATCGAGCGATAATTTTACGAAAAACAGATAAAAAGTGATAATTGAATCCAAGTTTGAATGGTTTGAGCGATAAGACTAAAAACCGCTGACAAGTCTTCAAATGAGTTGAATGTCAGAAATACACAAATAATATAATGTATGAAAAAATCGAGTCATTCAAAGATAATCAAAATCCATGTAAAGACTAATTAATTGAAAACTTAAGTGAATTATTGGAGGAATTTTTGGTTTACTCACGTTCTGATTGAAAAACAACTTGAGTTTAGTCACATTCAAAGTCCAAAACTCAAACATAAATTCAATTTTAAGCACAACTTTGAACAAAATAAAAAACTTATTTTCTTAATACATATATTTCCGTAAAATTAGATTTTTATAACTTTGAGAACTATTAAGACATAAATTAGTAAAAATAAATCAATAGAACCAAATAAATAGACAAAACTTTATGGCTTTGGACTGATATCGAGGTTCTATTCAAATGTGTTATCTCGGAGTTTAACGTTTCATAATTCCATTATTTATGATTTTGAGTGAAATGAACCAAAATTGGAGAAAACAAATACTAAATTTCAACTAAAATACCGTAAAATGTGTGAAACAAACGGAAATAGATTTGTCTAATGAAAGAACAATACATAGGAGTTATACGACAGGAGTGTATACAACAGGACTCCCACATTATGTTACTGTTGAACAACAGGTGAGAATCAGTTCCAACAGAACTCGATGTAAAGCACAGCACACATGGAGTAGAATTACAACAATGTTGAGGAAACCCAAGACTCAAACTCGCTTTGCTTTGAGGAAGAGATCTGTTTTGAGGTCTGGCCTTTCAATTCTATCACAACTAAATGACCAGAAAAAGCAGTTTTAGGTCTGACCTCTGCTTCGATCAATTCTATTGTTTGAAAGCAAGTCATTCACTAATAACTCGATTCCTCTGTCAACACATAAAACGACAATTAATAGAAGGACTCGAATATTACGATAATTAGATAAATATCTGCAAAACAATTACAAGTGTGAGTCCGTCGGAAATGCGACCCAATATTGCAATCATCTAATCAAATGTCTAAATATAAGGCAAGAATGACAGCCAACCCGTCACTCAACTCCATAATAGCTTCAAATTACTTTCAAATATAATTAAACTCATGGGAAACGTCGGTATTTCGAGAAATTAGGCTTTTCTCACAATTATAACCACTTCTTAATTATTTAAATTTAAAAGTTATCAAAAGGTATAACAAAGATATAACAGATAACTAGTTCAAATTAATGCACAGATCATGGGACAATTCTCCAATTGATAATATCATGAGATCAGGAGGAAAACTTGGTCACTATTAAAGGGTGTGTTTTATCCCAATTCATGAATATTAAGAAAAATAAAAGTATTGCTAATGAATGGGCGATAACTTAACTTTAATTAAATAATTCAATGAAAACATTAAATAATAGGGGTTTTAATCTACGAAAGGCATAAAATACGATATGAAACAACAGTTCCTATATTTGCAATACTTTCTAATCACCAGAATTTGCAATAAAAGGAGTCGAAAAATGTCGACTAATTTGTTGAATATAACAATAAATGATTGCAAAGAATCGATATTCGATATAAACATAACTTGGAATCAGATGTCTATTAATTGTAAGATTATTATTATTATTGCTTACATTCGTTGAAGTTTTTGATTTCCAAATTCTCATTTCACTGATTATTTGATTCACACAAACGTAAGAAAATAAAATATTAAAACTTTTTCCAATCAATTAATTTATATATTTTAATGAAAACACTTTTTGTTGAAACAAAGTTCACTTAACGGCAAATGTATTGAATTTAAATCAATTAATAGGCAAACATTGACATACATTAGTATTAAATTAATTTTAATTAATATTAATAAACAAAATGTATTTAATGATTATATGATAGACAGTCATTAGATTGGATGCCAGAGAAAGGCTTTGATTGGATGACTGAGTGAACGATCAATTGATTTGATTGAGAGCTCATAACCTAATGTTTAATATTTAGCGATAATTAGCTGCAGAATGAAAGCGATTGCAATTATATGCAATGAAATCCTAAACTTGATTTACTAATACTGCTCTGTATTATAGATTACATAAGAGAGGACTGGTGTCGATCAGTAGTGATCACTTGGCAACTCTCTGCTATTATCACACATTTGCTTAGATATCAAACCCTTTTTATGACGAATACTAATAAATTATCGCAAAACCTATGCTTTCGCACAACTATTTGATCGATACGTTCACCGAATTGTATGTTCGGTAATAGTTTGGCTCATTTAAGGACTGCTAAACAATGCCATACATGCCATGACGGGGCACATCAGTTAGGGTACAACCAAGAGATAACAGTCAAGTGTTTGTCAATTGAAAAGCAAAAAGAATGACGCAAAAAGTTAAGAAATTTTGTGTACATCCACTACAGTAAAGCACTTCTTCAGGCGTGGCTTTCCTTAACCATTGTTTGGCATAAGATTCAATAAAAGTGAACAATACGTGAAAGGTATTTATTTTTCAATTATATTACTCTATCGGATGGCATTCAAAAGTGTGAAATCAATTTTAGACCCAATGAAAGGGTGGTTCTGTAGGATTGCAATATTGATCATGCAAATTATGGCTTTGTTTTCTTTAATTTGCTTTACTCTCAATACAATTATTTGTGAAATCGCCTAAAAGTGTTTATCTAACAGTTGTGGCGAAACAAACAGTATTGCCGTCAAAACGCACAGATGTTTCTCAAAAAAGCAATTTTTTCATATAATAACGATATTATAAAAAACAACAATTTATTTGGCAAAACATTAAATCAGATTCTGATGTCATAATCCATAGAAAACAGTAAACCATAACTTATACCATATTTTATCGCTTTTTCGATCAGAGATACTATTCATTGGAAAAGAGGTCATAAAAAGTGACTAAAAAATAATCTATTTTTCTATTATTTTATTCTTTACAATGGGATACAACTCAATGAGTGGTTATATCAGGGATATTACCGCCAATAATCACTGTTTTGTCCACAAAATTGGCTCCGAATCGTTTTATTAGACAACAGATTAAGAATTAATTCATTAATCATTTGATGAAAGAATAATTTGCATTAAATTACAATTAATGAGAAACAAAATATCTAATCAAAAATCAAATTGAATATGAAATGCTTGAAAATAGCGAACCACTTGTAATCTAGGATATTTTAATTTTAGACTTATCAAATTAGCACTAAATATATTCTTAGTAGAAGAATTAGGCCATTCATTAATTTAGCCACACTCATTTTAACTGATTATTAATTAATACATGCAATATATTAGACAATAGGAGTTAACAATGGGTTTAGTCTTCTATAAGGCTATGAATTAAAGTTAATTATAGTTATTGTAAGCAATGAACTAATCAAACAATTGTAAAGATTGCAGAAAACAGTGAAAATAGGGATTTAGATATGACTTTAATGAAAAAAATAACGGTATTCTAGGCTTTAAAATGTGTCGTTTGAGTGCCATTTTTTAACGGATATATCGCTGACATTGATATTGCATTCATTCATATCTTTTATTGTTTGATAAAAAGAGGAATAGACAGCAAACAAACCCATTCTTTCCAATAACCCTCAAGTTTTGAAGGTTGTGAGGGTCCCCCCAATAGGCCTTAGAGGCAGTAATCGTTCTCTTTATTGATATTCCTATTAAAGCACCCTGGGCTCTATTATGGCGAGACATGATAAATTGATAATAACAAGGAATCATTGGATGACTCATTATAGACCGCATTTCACCTCAAGTGATAAAATGTGCCGATTTATGGTATAATTAAAGGGCAATAATAAGAGATAGGAAGACAATATTGCCATACAATTACAACATCCTAAATGTAAGGCATCGAAATGGCACTGACACTTCTAATTTACCCCAACACAAGGTTAGCCCTTTTATTCAAATGAGTCAATCATTAGTCAATTCAGGTCTCGATATACTTAATATTTGCAAACACTTGAGATGTGAGTCATATCTATAAGAATTAGAGGTAAAAAGGATTGACTCAATACTATTGAGCACAGGATACAAATATATCGTAAAGCATTAAACTAGCAAAACCAAGTGAGTGCCATTTATACCCTGGTCACTATCATCCAATAACATTTGACTGAATGTAATATATAAGTCATGTATTATCTGTCTTATGAATGCATAACAAGACAGTTGATTAACGAGCAACTTATCGATATTATGAGAATCGCTCAAAAAACAAAGAGAGGTATCTTTTCACTCGTACTCAAAAGGATATCCCAAAAGTGATTTATTCTGAGCTGTTTCTAAGAATCCTGCAACTGATTCCTTGAGGTAATTGTGTGGGCGATACTCATATTCCTTAACCCCTACAGAGTATGGGTTTGAGAGTAACAACAAATTGAGTCATCATTTGATAACAAGTTTGATGTCATTAACCCTTGACTTTAAACTTTGTGAGTCTGTCGTCGATTGCATTATAACTGTAAACATAACATAACTTTGGCTTAAATTTTAATCATTTCATAATTGAATGACATTTAACTCAATGGAAATGCACTCAAATAATGGACTAAATCTAAACTCATATCAAACGGCAAACAAATTATATTTATCTCCAAATCTCTGATTCAATCGATAATCAAATAGACGTTTGAAATGAAATAAAAACAAAATATTTATATTAAAAACAATTAGATTTAGAGATGGAAAGGAATGCAAACAAAACTAATGGAAAATACTTTTGTCTCCAATCTATTGATCACTACATTGAAGACAATCAAAGCAAATACAGTGATTCCAAGCAATGGTTTATTCATTTCAATAAATATTAAATCATTTCTCACCAAAAGTTATATCAAATCCTTATAATTGGTATTCAAATGAGTGATGACTTGTACTGTAATGCCTTTCAATACAATCCAATTACAGATCACTTTTTCGAGGATTTCATCTAAAAATCGATTAATTAAAATGAGATACAAATGTCTGTAATTTAAATGCAATTATTTATTCAAAATTTGCTGATTTTTACCGTTTTTTGAGTTCAAAATGAGTTTCTTTGAGTGTTTTGTTCGTAAATCAGATCAACCGTTTCGGCGATTATTTCTCTTTAATTATGATTTGTTTCAAAATTAAGTAAATAAAAGACAATTCAGAGATTATTTGGCCGTAAATTGCATTCAATTTTAGTTTAAATTAAATTCAAAATTAAACAAAACGTAAGGAAAAAGAGTTTTTTGTTTTCATTGAAGTCAAACAAAACTACGACATCAGTAATGCCCTCATAAACAACGTCTTCACTGACGGGAGGGCACAACAAGGGGTCGCTTTAATTATACTATCAATTGCTTACTCAAAATTACCCATCATAATCAAGGTTAATTTTGGTGGTGAGTAAAAGTGAGAATTGACTCATTAAGTTGAGTTTAAATGTAGATGTTAGTGATACTTGGTCATTAATTGACATATTATGGTTGCATTCATAGGTTAGAGACGTTTTAGATGTGAATAACCTTTAGTTGTGAACAATAGTGTCATTTGGGGTCAGTCTTAGGGTTTGTTTACATTTTACACATCATATGATTTGAAAGATGGAAATCAAGAGTGAATCCAATGAACCCATTCTGACCATTAAGTTGCCCGACAAGACTGGACACAAGAATAAGAACGAAGACTCAGATGATAATAATGATGACATCAGTGACAACAACGACGAGTCTTCTGATGACAAAAATGACTCAAATGTCAAAATGGGACAAAACAGCGGTTCCAGCAAAGACTCGAAGTCCAAAAGTGATGGTAAAGATGGCAAAGATAAAGAAGAAGTGAAAATTGATCCGATGTTGTTAAGGATGAGGACTGAGGAGGAAGAGAGAGAAAAAATGCAGTAATTCTTTCATTTAATTTAATTCCTTTTTTGTCTCACATTTACTTCATAACCGATAGAGTTCTTGTGTCCAACTTTTCCGAGGAACAGCTTAATCGATACGAAATGTACAGAAGGGCTGCCTTCCCGAAGGCGGCCATAAAAAGGGTATAATTTGAGTGAAATTCTTAGCATTCAATGAATAATGAGATTTGAATCCAAAGTTAATGCAATCGATAACCGGTTGTTCGGTGTCTCAGAACGTAGTGATTGCCGTCTCCGGTATTGCAAAAGTCTTCGTCGGCGAAGTTGTTGAGGAAGGTATTGATTGTATTCTTGAATGCATTTGTATTGACATTTAATGATAGCATTGGATGTAATCGAACAAAATGGCGAAACGGGTCCTCTTCAGCCAAAACATCTTCGCGAAGCAGTTCGCAGATTAAGACTAAAGGGAATTATACCGAACCGAAGGTCCAGTCTTTACAAAGCGCCTCAATTTTTATAAGGAGTTAATTAAAATCATGTCTTCATTTCACTGTATTATAAATATAATCATTGATTGCAATTCAAAATCATTTATTTAATGTCTTTTAATAATACTTCAAATTATATGTAAAATCACTTAAATTATAATTAAATTTAAGTTTTGTTTCAAACAATTGGCACAAAATTGTCAAATACTGAAAGGAATGATTGATTTGTTGACCACAATATGGGTTGAGTAGAGTTGAGGAATGCTTAGTGACTATCAAACATTTGGTACAGTTTTGGATCAATAGATTTGGCCGACAAAAGGGGTTATCAATACCTTTATGTAATAATAATAGTTTGCGACCTAAATATGGGAAATCATGCTAATTATATTGGATAACTCCCCCCTCCCCTAAAAACCGAAAATCCTAAATGATGATGGGATTACATTCTACCCTGGTTAAGATAGTGACATTAAGTGGAAGTGATAATCATAAACTTGAACATGCAATTTGCTTTATAGGGGAAATTCAAGTGTTTAATAGTACCTTCAAGTGCTTATAAGTTAGGTATAGTAACCAGGGGTAGAATGTAATTATTTGAATGCTCCCCTCTCTGACCGATAATCTATAATATGTTCGCATTTGTTTCAAATGTATTTTATGTTAGTTTTGTTTGGTATTCATTCGCAATGATTTCTGGGTCTGACTCTTATTCTGAGCGTCAGTTCTTTTAGAGTTGGTTTGAGCGCTGAGTTGAGCCATAGCTTTGCTATCGACCACCGATAAGGCAATCCCCAACTGCGCCGCATAATAGGTTAACATCACCAACAGTTGGCACTGACTCGAAGTCAACACATCAGTGATGAGTCCGAACTGACTTAAGCCGAGCATTGCGTCAGAGATGGCAAACAAAATGCCACCAAAACAGGAGCACAGTTTAGTCCACGTCCACAGATCACCGAACAACTGCACTCTGGCCACTGCTCTCCACAACATCACTAATAAGACCAAGTTGTAAATGGGAACAGCTACACTAAACACCGTTCCTGAATAAAAGGACCAATTATTGTATACTATCATTAACTAAACCCAGTGATAACCAGTGGTGGAAATGTGTTAATTAGATACCTGCAAGTTTAGGATGCATTATGTAATGCATGAGAGCGCCCACAACCGCACAGATACTGCCGGCGCTCGCATTGAGTGGACTGAAGCCAAAAGCACTGATATATGAGATGTGGGCCTAAAAGCGATTCCCAATACTATTCATATAATTTAGAGTCTAATCATTATATACCGCTCCGAATGACAACATTCCCCATAAGAAACATTGGGGCCAAACGAGTAGAGCGTCTCCCAAACAGGACAGCACTAAACCGATTAGTATTCTTCGGGAATACAAGTGTTTGTCACCGAAACTCATTCCGTGCAGTACAACAAAAACGCACAGCCATATAATGGGCAGACATTTAAGAAGACATGTCAGCCAAGAAGGGCTCTCCCGGTCCGCCAACACCAGGAAAATTGCCACAGTTTTGAAGAATGGCACCAATTTTGGACCAATTGATCGAATCTGAATCCAAACCATTTAAAAGGATTTGAAAAGTTTGTCAAATGATTACCACAAATGTAGGACTCGTCCAATAAGAGTCACCCAAAGATTTGTCACCTGAACTCATGGCGTGAGAGCTTTGAATGCAATTTGAAGATCAAGTGAATGACAACTGAATCTGAAGACAATCAACTGATTAGTGAGTGAGAAGACGCCAACCTTTGGCTCATATTTGTTATCATATGATTTGAATCGTCTGCCACTCGAGTGACTCGACAGACACTCAACTCAAAGGTTGACATCACAGTAGAGGTAATCCTGTCATCTGTTGTGCAGTCTTTCCACTACTCCTTCCTCTACACTTCACTCGTCATACCTTTCCTTTCCATTCATTTCTCTCAAAATCATTCAAATCCAACGATTACTCAATTCTCGTAAGTATTTGACCTTTTTATGAGTTATTCACAAATAATTAAATCGATTGAAAAGAGAGGATATATTGAGAATGAGTTTGCAAGGAGTGAAAGAGTGGTCGACATAGTGTTGACCTTGAAATTAGTCCTTTACTTGTGGGTCAAAGTCATACATAGAGTGAAAGCAGTCATACATTCAAACTGTTATGCAATTCATTGAAGCGATCAGTCGTTCACTGAATTGACTCTTCCTTTGGTTCGCAAACTATTTAACAGTCGTTTGTATTAACAGTTCCTTCAATTGTCCACAAAATGCCGATTAAGACAATAAAAGCGCGTCAAATATTCGACAGCAGAGGAAACCCCACCGTTGAGGTGGACCTGACCACCGAAAAAGGTATGTACACTCTTATTACCCTCTTGGTCAATCTTCACCATATTTTGATGTAACCGTCTTTAAACTCATTTTATAAGAAATATGTGACAATTGTCTGTCTGTTGCCATCATTTAATAAATGTCAGTCCATTCCTTCCAAAGTTAACCGCATTATTGCAATAACTGTCACCGATTGCATCAGATGTGACCATAATCTCTATATTTATTGATATTTTCCGGAAACAAATTGTCATTAATATTGAATTGAATTGACGTTTGAATGCAATTAACAGTACTTTTAATTATCAGCGCTTTTATTGATATCAAACATAGAAACCATAGAAAAGTAGTTTTTCACTCTTTAAGTGGTTTAGCTTTTGGTACTTTTTAATTGAAATGAGAGTCACCTCTAATCGAGGAAATGTCATTTATATCACTTTCTAATACCAGGATAATCCTATTAGTGCTAAATTAGTCCCAATGAGCAAATTAGAAAAGCATCAAGTTGGTCTCCAACGTGTAGCACAGTAGGACTGACATAAATGATACTCCCTTTTGCTACACCGGGTTTGTCACGAATCAATTTGGGATATATCTAATCAGTTGATTATAATATATAACTTATCCAAACTTGGTATCAATAATCGGAATATTCCATAGAAATGAAACCCTATTAAGGATTTCAATAAAATATTCTTTAATTGAATTTTAAGGAATGGATGGCATTGTCTGTCGACATCGACCTTCAAATAAGGGACAGTCATTGTGACTACTTTTCTATTAGTAATAGAATATTACTAAATACTTGATACAAATATTGTTATTATTGGAAACTGTCCTTGTTACTTGCTTTGACAATAGTATTATCACTTAAATTTTCTTAAAGAAAAGTGAATTTTAACAAATCATTGATTCTGTGAAAAACAGGTCTTTTCCGAGCGGCGGTGCCAAGTGGTGCGTCCACTGGTATTTACGAAGCATTGGAACTGAGAGATAACGATAAGACCAAATATATGGGGAAATCGGTTTTCACAGCCATTGATAACATAAATAAGGAAATCGCACCAAAACTTATCGCAAAAGTTAGTCAAATAGTGTTCCAAACATTGAATTAATAAATGATTTCTTCAGAACTTCGATGAAAGCAATCAGAAAGAAATCGATGACTTTATGATCCAATTGGATGGCGACGCAAATAAGAAGAGATTGGGCGCCAACGCCATTCTCGGGGTATCCCTCGCTGTGTGTAAGGCTGGTGCAGCCAAAAAAGGAGTTCCTCTCTATCAACACATCGCAGATCTATCCGGCAATAAGAAAATCATTCTTCCGGTGCCGGCCTTTAATGTGATTAATGGTGGCTCTCATGCGGGCAATAAGTTAGCGATGCAGGAGTTTATGATTCTGCCGACCGGCGCCACCTCTTTCACTGAAGCTATGAAAATGGGATCCGAAACATACCATCACTTAAAGAATGTTATTAAGAAAGACTTCGGTTTGGATGCGACGGCTGTCGGCGATGAGGGAGGCTTTGCGCCAAATATTCTGAACAATAAGGACGCACTGGTGCTCATCAAGAAAGCCATTGAATTGGCCGGTTATACGGGAAAGATAGAGATCGGTATGGATGTGGCCGCCTCTGAGTTCTACAAAGACAAAAAATACGACTTAGACTTCAAAAACCCGAACTCAGATAAAAGCAAATGGATTTCATCCTCACAGTTGACTGACCTCTACCTCGAGTTTATTAAAGAGTATCCGATGGTCTCAATTGAGGATCCCTTCGATCAGGACGATTGGGAGGCCTGGACTGTCATCACTGCTAAGACTGACATTCAAATTGTCGGGTAATTCATATTTGATTTTGTCGTTTATTACTGTTTCTCAAAGATTTGATTCTTTTAGAGATGATCTGACGGTTACGAACCCGAAGCGCATTCAAACCGCTGTTGAGAAGAAGGCCTGTAATTGTCTGCTCTTAAAAGTGAATCAAATCGGATCCGTCACTGAATCCATTGATGCGTAAGATATCCATATAATTGGGTTAATAAATGTTAAAATTTGTGTCACTTTAGACACAATTTGGCCAAAGCTAACGGCTGGGGAACAATGGTTTCGCACAGAAGTGGAGAAACTGAAGACTCATTTATTGGAGATTTAGTGGTTGGACTGTCGACTGGACAGATCAAAACGGGCGCTCCCTGTCGTTCAGAGCGATTGGCGAAATACAATCAAATTTTGCGAATTGAAGAGGAATTGGGCGCTAATGCGGTCTACGCCGGAAAGAACTTCAGAAATCCCCACAAAAACTAACCGCAAATTAATTGACTTTTTCTCTGAATTTGTTTTCTTAAAATCACTGCCTTTTCTCAGAACTCTATTCTTTGCAATAGTTATCAAATTATTTTAGATTTTATTTCTTTAGAAACTATGTCTTGAATTAAATTATATTTAATGAGTTTATAGAATATATTCTCAAAACAACTCCCGGTTTCCAAATGAGTCGATACTTATTCCCGGTTTTGAACTCAAAATAAGAATAATTTTTAAGATTGTTTTGCAATTCATATAAACTTTTTGAGAGAAATCGAAATTAAAGTCTTTTCAGTCCTTATATTAATTATTTCGAAACGAGAGTCTCGAAAGGGATGAATGACTTACCGGTGATTCGATTTATCCGTAGTTTTATTGTCGAAACTCATCCATTGGAAGCATATCTCTGTATTGCTGTCCAGTTATGTCTTCTTTTTATATTCATAACAATTGTTGTCTTTGTGTTCGAAACTGTTTTCAAATGTAATTTCAGTTCCAATGGATGTCAATAGTAATGAGATTTAATGATATCTCGTATCTGATTATAAACAAGAAATGGTAGCAAAGAGTGTGTGCTTTGAGTAAATGACTGACAGTTTATTGAATACAAAATTAATTTATGAATTTTTGGACCGAAAGTCAATTTGTCTTAAAATGTTTCAAAACAATCGGATGTAAAGCAAAGTATAATAAAGAGAAGAAGTGCTACAAAATAGAGTTAAATATTTAATTTATTTTATAATATGAATAAACAGATTTAAGAGCTCTCCTCTCCTGAAGAGATGATTGGCTGAAGTCGTTTGGTATTCCTCTGAGGTCTATCTGTCCTCTTTTCGGAACTCTGAGCGACTCTTTTGTTTGCAGAGATGTCTTCATCGGTGTCCTCCTCTTCTGACCCCTTGGAGACAACTTTGCGTTTAGTCTTATTCTGTTTTATTGGTCGCGTCTTCTTCTGTGAGGCGAGTGCTGACCGTTTGTGGGCTGAAGACAGTCTTGATATTCGTTTAGAGGCAGAGGGAGGGGTTCCGACTACTTTCTGGAATTCAGAGTCGTCTTCATTGATCCCTTTATTTCGACATTCTTTGACTTTTTGTTCGAATTCATCGATTATTTGTTTGGTTTCATTCTTAAGCGTTTTCTCCATTTTTCTCGCATTCGATATAATGGTTTGAATGCATTCGTGAACGAAATCGCAGTAAAGTTTGTCCGCAAAACAAATGAGATTTTCGTGTAATTTCTGGAAGGAAACTGTGGCGTAGTTTAATAGACTGAGACAATAGGCCAAATCCCTCCACTGTCGCTCATCCCTAACAAACATAACAATTAATAAATGAATCACTAAATCATATCATGTCTTACGTTGTCGTTCGGAATCGTTGACAAAGTTTTTCGACTAAACAAACCGTTTGTCGACTCTTTTCAATCAAATCGAAAATGAATTTCATAACAGTTCTGAAGTCATCCTCTTCTAAGCCCTCCTCAGGATCTGACAAATGGCTGATAATATCGGGTAAAACGTTGTAAATAGCGTTTTGTTTTTTGCCCAATTCGGTGAAGAATAGTCGTGAAGAAGAGGCCAGTATTTCGTTCTCGTGAACCATAAGAACAGCGATTTCACTGATCTGACCCTTGACTTTGACCATATCTGAGAGGATCAGACGCGACAACACTTTCAATGTATTCATTTTGACCGTAATGTCGGTATCGCGTAATCGTTGAAACATTAGTGGCGACCACTGGTCTAAAAGGTTAGGGAATCGAACGCATAGATCCCCGACTGCTATGATAGTGTTGGCCCGAATGATGGGAAGGTCTGACTTCTCCATAATTGTGAACAATAGCCTTATATGCAATCGACAGAAGTTCTCACTGACGGCCATATATTTAGCCAAAGCAAGACAGGCAGCCGTTCGCAGCTTCACATCGGGATACATAACCGGGTCCTGTACTACACTCACCACAAGTTCGCTGAGTCGGGCCAATAGATTAGTCCCTAAATAAGAGAATTAATGATTGAGTCAATCAAATGTGAAATACCTAAAACCAAATCATTATTGCAAAGATTGTTGAGGTACTCCTGTTCCTGGTCTTCCACAGCACTGGCACCGGCTAAACCGATCTCCTCATCAAGGTTTTGATCGCCGGCTACAGTTCCGGGTGTTTTGCCGGGAGTTCTTGATTTACGTCGTGGAGTCTTATTATTTTTCTTATCCTTTTCTTCTTTAATATAATTTCTGATTTTAAGTTCAGTCAAAACATTCAAATCGATGTGAATTAAGGCATTCAGTGCTATGTTTCCAATCAGTGCTATAAAACGGGACAGTATTTCAGAATTCAACTGACGGAGGGTTCGGAGGTTTTGGGTAAACAGTGGTTCAGTCATTGGTTGCGACGATAGTATAGATTGTGCGTCAATTTCAGTGGTGGGCTCCTGACTGCTCTGTTGGTTGACATCAGTGTTCTCTTTGTTTTGTTGGTTTTCCAATGAAATGGTTTGCATTTCATTCGTCAGTTCTTCACTTTGAGTCAGAGCTAACATTTTGTGAAGCATTTGTTTAATCAATTGCTCGCAAATAAAGTCTGAACTTTCAGCCAATTGATAGATAACTTTGATTACTGTGTCGGACATCATATTATAGTTATTGTCATTAATGTCATCCAAACCCTCAATCAAAAGAGAGCACAACTTCTCGAAAAGTGTATGGTTTTTGGGTAAACGGAAGAAGAGTTCGCACTTTTCAGTCTTCGGCAATCGATAGGCCTTTCCCAATGCAATACACGTTTCACTAACGAGTCGAGAGTCCTGACGACCCCTTTCTCCCAAAGAGGTCTCAATTATTGCTTTTAAGTTGTTATCGGAACGGATGAGGTCGGGTTGAGAAGAAGCTAACATTCCTATGAGTTGAATGGCAGCTCTACTTTCTTCGTGTGTAGTATTTGATAACTTCATTGCATACCTTTCCCAAAGAATCTGAATGTGAGAGCTTGTGATGTCTCCCGAATCCATCAACTCTTTGAGCAACTGTTCGATGGATATGAGTTCACCCAAAGTGGCGCCCATTACTAACTCAGACAGACTTCTAACCACTGAGAACGCCTTATGACGGCTTCCCTTTTCTGAAGAGTCACTAATCCTTTCATCGGATTCAAAGTCCAAATAAATGCGTTTATAGGCAGAAATGGCCGCCTCTCTGATTGTCTTCTCCTGAGACCAAATCAGAAGAATTAGTTTCCGTACGCCATAAATGGCATCTTTGACATCAAACTGATAGGCGGTCACAAAGAACTCAATGGCCTCCTGAACGTCAGTTATGTTCCTCGACAGCAACAGTTCCGACACCAATGGTATTGCGATTTGGATTTGTTCCGCAAATTTAATGGAATCACTCAAATATTTGACAATAATTTGCTGTTTATTTATCTCCGTTACCATTGAGTCATCGCCACCGGTTGAAGGTCTGGCCACTTCTACAGTGGTTGTTCGGGGATGGTTTTCACTATCAGTTCCTTGACTTGACTGAATCAGACCCGTCACTATCCTTTCGATATCCTTTTCCACCACTTTTGAGCCCAAATCAAGGGATGATTTCTTGCCATACATTGCATTCGCAAAAAATATTCGTTTGGCCAAAGCTATTGTGTGCGGAAGGGGAGGGGCTTTTGATGTCTCTTCGACAGTACGATCGCCATCAGCCTCTTCTGCGTCCTCTTTCTCGGTATCGTCTTCTTTATCGGAGTCATCCATATGTTCGACAACGCCTTCATTAATGGTTTTGTCGGCCGGGAACTGGTCTTTAGTTTTCTTGAGTAAAGACAGAGCGGTTTTAAACTTCTTTTCTATTAGTAGTGAACGGATTCGATCAAAAATTTCTTCGACGTCTTCACAATTGGAGAGAATGGTCTGATTCTCTTCCTCCTCCTCTTCATCGTCACAACTATCCGGAGAAGTCGTTTGGATTTCTTTCCAAAACTCCAAAAACTCGTTTTCGATGTCAGTCCAGACACTAACCAATTGCTTATAATCCTTATTCTGTTCATTGGGTTGTCTTTCGGTTTCTTCATTCAAAGCAATCAATTGTTTGAGTTTTTCCTCTTCGTTCTTGAGGTTAGTTCTCAACAATTGAAGGGAGAGTTTGGCTGCGAATGGATTCCTCCTTAAAAACTGAGTTAAGAACTGAACGGCATATCTGCGGACAAAACAAGATTTGTCGCGAAGTCTTCCAATAACTGCTTCGATAAGCGATTCCAGTCGTGGAAGAGGTATGACTTCTCCCTGACATAAGTTACACCAAACCAGAAGAGCTCGACTTCTCGTATAACTAGTGATGTCGTGGATGTGATCTTCCAATTTGTCGAGGAGTTGATCCCTGAGGTTCCGCTCTTTGGAGCCCTCATTACTCAACTCTTTGGTTATAATATTCCCAATAATACTGAGCGTCGCGTTTCTCATGAGGTAAGAGTCCTCCTCAAGAAAGTCCAGTAAATCACTAATCGATGGCAACATTTCTTGAGTGCACTTCTCTGACACCTCCACCAAAAAGTTAGAGATGGCTTTGGGACCACTTGAGTCACGGGAGAGCTCACGAATGTCTATCCTTTTGATTTCACGAATTATTTCACAGATTAACAGCTTTTGGTTGTGTTTCTTAACGATAGCCTCAACCAAATTGGCTAATATTGGGACCAATTGTTCCTTTTGTTGCAATAATTGAATTAATTTGAGACAAAAACCTAATCAACAAAATTACAGTTAAAAACAGTTTTAAACCAAATCTATTGTAAAACTGACTCAAACTCTGTCGATGTCTTTCAATACCACTTCCAATGATATGAAATATATTTAACGCAAAATTCGAGTCTTTTTGTCGCGAAATGATTGGATTCTCAATCATTTTATAACAACATTTCATAATTATACTGAAAATTAAAACAATTTCACAATTTATTCACAATTATCTCAATGCGAGCACTCACTTAACGAACTCGTCCTCAACGACGGGGGGAGTGAAGAGTCGGTGCAATGGAAGTGACATCAATCGCAACAAAACACTCATTCCTTTGTCCTTATTTTGCTGCCAATCGTATGACTCTTCCGTTCGTTTGCTTTTCTTATTAGTCTTTTTGCCGATATTATCGAAGTCTATATTTGTTGACTGTTTTATGTCCTGTTCCTCAAAGAGTTCACTCAAAGAGCAGAAGACATATACAATCATTTTCAAGACATTGCAGTATTCGTTGCGTTCGTTTGCATTGAAATTATTGAAAAAAATTTCCAAATCTGAATACAATTTATTCAAACTCTTGTGAATCAGTTTCCATGAATTGTCTCTATGTTTGGCCTCCAATGTATCAAAATATCTGCAAAACATACCATTAATTATCAACTAATGGTTAAGAAGAGGGAATCACTCACTTTAGACAATAGAAGAAGACATCGAAGTCTTCTAAAATGAAATGAATTCCATTCGACCGAAAATTGTCGGAACAGTCTTTCAGTGGAAACAAACCATTAAAATATGATTAAAGTCATTCTGGAAGTGATATACCGTTGAGTTTGGGGGGAATATCCCTTAAGTTGTAATTCAATCGCACGGAATAGACGTCAAACTGACCGCTCGATTGGGTTAAGTCCTCCAATTTGATTGGGATTACGAACCGGAAGGAAACCATCGCTTCTATTATATTAAACTAATTTATACTTCAATTAAAGCAATTAATTACTGAATGAAAGCCATTAATGACTGCAAACAACAATTCAATCAAATTATGTAAATAAAAGTCATTTCAAGAGTTTTAGCGCCAAAACAACGAATTCATTGCAAAGAAACTGTTAGTCATTCCTCACAAAAGACATACAAATAAATACACTTTTGATTGACATTACATTCAAAGCGTCGGTTCCTCTCATTTGTGACGAACTCCCCCTAAAGTCGTAACACTTTTTGTGGATTTTTGATATAATTGCGAAACAAATCATCTTTTATTGCAATCGATGTAATCGTTTGACTCATGTGTTAATCGATTCAATATTTGGTATATTTTATTGAATTAAATGCTATTATATTCATATAAATGAGTTTTAGTTTCATTTAATTGTATTTTTCGGTTAATTTAAGCCCTTTTTCGACCACTTTTTCGAGTAATGAGTGATTAGTTGAAAGAGTAGTTAACTATCGATACAATCGATCGGTAATTGCGATACAAATCCGAAAAGTGTATGAAAAACATGTTTTTATTTGAATTCAAATTATAGTCAAAACTAAATCCTATTTAAAGTGATTTGCGATTAAAATGTGGTTTTGTTTTGTTGTTTGTCTCATAAAGTGGTGATTATTTCAAAGACAATGTTTGAAAGAACGGAACGAATTGTCGGCGTTTTTGTCGTTTTGATGGCATTTTTGGTCTTTTGGTCACCGCTTTTGGTCGCCGTTTCGACACTTATTTTAATTGTGTTTTTAATCCTCAAAACATATTATTTTAAAAGCAAATCAAATACCGATCTCTCGAAGAAAAGCCGACCGAAAGCCAATCAATTGCTTCCGAGTGAAGACAGGTTTGGTTCCAATGTTCGCCAAATCAGGTCCGGTGGCAGACAACTACCCCTTAGAACACGAAATGTTAACAATTATTTTTCCAATTATTCGTTTGATTCGGTGTCCGCTAATCGCTTCCTCCAAAGCGATAGTTTCTTGTCCTCAATGAGTGGCCCGTCATTTGCTTCGAGACCGCAATCAGCGGCGAGTCTCCGACCTCACAGTTAGGAAATCTGCCGTTCGTTAAGCTCACGACCAGTGGTTCCGACCATACATTATATGAGATGAAGCCGAAGATATCGCCGGTAAAACCCGTGACCGTAAGGATCGCTCCAATGCCTTACAATTTGTCGAAAATGACATTAAGTCGTCTCTCATCCAATGCTAACACTCCTAACGCTTCACTAACTATGGGAACAACTGATTCGATCGAAGCAGTGAAGACACAAACAGATCCCAAGTTAGTGGTCGACGCTCTCAGAAAGAGTTTGCGACGAAAACGAGAACCAAAGAACGATATGGAGTCTGAGTTTGAGGACAACCCCATTATGTCGGCCAATAAGAAGCAAAAACGCGATTTAACTGATTTGATGCAAATCCCCAACGGATTGATGTCTTCAACCAAACAATCGGTCAAAAGACAAGCCATCGATGGAACTGAACTCTTCCAGAAAAGATTCCGAAACAATGAAATTCTTAGTTCTTATAGTTCTCTACAATCGATGTCATTGAGTCAAAGCCTCAAAAATAAGAGAAAACTGTCCCCGGATTCCAAAGAGTTGAAAGAAGTGAAGACTCAAAAAACTCAGATAACAGAAGAAGAAGTGATCGAAGAACTGCCGAAACCTAAACCAGTTTTTAACCTAAAAGGGGACGAAGAGATACACTTCCGATTCACTAATGATTTGAACTTAAAATTCAATGCAATTACTGAAGAGCCGGAAAAAAGTGCTCCGAAGAAGTCATACGGACTTCCACTTCATTTACATTCGATGGAAGACCACGAAAGAGATCGGAATAAAGCAAGAACTCGATTGAATCGTTTTTTGAATGCCGTCAAAGAGGTGTCGTCCCCTTCGAGTGAGTCAAATGAGGGACAGTTAACTATCGAGACCAGTCCGATAGTGTCGGTTGAGAGCACTCCTCTACAAACTGCAGAGATAGGTCTGCCTATAGTTCCGGCCGCAGCCATATTCACTAATTCTAGAGTTGAGACCAGTGTTACGACAACTCTTCTCAATACTCCAATCTCTTCGGTGTTGACGACAACTCGAGAGTCGCTCAGCCCTCAGAACATCAGTGTTGACACTTCAGACAATACAACTGTGAGTTCGAGTTCTCTACCAGTTATTAATTCAGTACCGAATTGGCCGCAGAGTACGGCCACAGTCTTTACTGCCAAACCGGTGCCGACACCGTCGCTGTTCTCTGTGGGCACCGGAGGTTCTTCGACGCGAAGAATTGCACAAAACTCTCGATTAAGATCTCGTCAGAAGAGATGATAGGATTTGAATGAATTCTGTGTTCAGAACTTTGTTACCAATGGTTATGTGATTCGATGATAAACTCAATTAAACATCAAATATATCAACCATTTAATGAATTCAACAAACATTTAATTGAATGAAAATATTACAAATGTTAAGAGAAAGGGAGAGAACTGTTCGCCGAACCATATTATCGGCCATCGATTCGAGTTTTAATAATATATATATTTATCGATAATTTGTATAACTTTTCGATTTAAATATTTAATGTATTTTTAGTATAAAAATAAATGATAGCAAAAGTTGACTCATTTCTACGGATGTCTATTCGTTAACTCCTTCTGTAGACATACATCTCTCTGGATCTGCTTCTTCTGGATCGGGAGTGGTATGAGTTTCGCTCCTCTCTATTGTATGGAGACTTCGATCGCTTTTTCGATTTATGGCTTAAATTATAGGAATGGTGTTTACTGTGATGGTTGTGGTGGCGGTGCGAATGATCTGGAGATCGACTACGACTTCGAGGATAAGTGATTCTCTTGTGCTTATGGTTGTGGTGACGACCACTTCTGTCAGGAGAGCGCGAACGGGATCGGGAGTAGTCATACGAATAGGATTTAGGCGGCGATCGTTCTCTTTCGCGATTATAACTCCTCTCATAAGTCGAATAAATTTTGTCTCTACTATTGATTGGACTCAATGTTCGGGATTTGGAACGACTTCTCCTCTCATTCGGCGAATCCTTATTTCGCTTTTTGGAAGGACTCGAGTTATGACTGACAACAGATGTCACGGATTTGAGCTTATTTTTTGGCGAAACATTTTCTGACTTCGGTTTAGACTGCGGTGAAGTGGGTCTAGAATTAGGACTAACTTCTGATCTATTAGTAGTAGGCGTTCCGTTTTCAGTGACCGTCAGTTCTTTTGCTTTGAGTTTTGCATTTTCGTGATTTTTACGCAACTGTTCGACAACTGATTCTAACTGTTCCTGATTTGGTTTGGCTCTCGAATACAGTTTCAGTATTGAAACGCAAACATCTTTTATCCCCTCTTCAGAGATACCGAATACTTCGAACCAATTTGGATGACTCGGGAGGGGAACCCCCAGAACTCTGGCGCTGAGGTGAACACACGCGCAACCAATAGTCTCAGGCGAATAGCGAACGAATACATCAGTTCTTAAGCTGTCGTTCATATAATTCCTGAAAAAAGAGAAACAATTTTTAGTTATTTCTTAATAATTACCGATCGATTGGAACGACTGAATGCCAAATGAAACGACAATTGTTTATAATTTAGTTTAATTAGAGGCACAGATCGTATCCATGGCAGGAATCGGAATCAGGAAACCTCAGCCACTGTGAGAGCTCTGCAAACTTAAGAGTCAAATAATAGTCAATCACTGAATATACAGAATCCCATCTTCTCTTCAAATAATAAATTGTTTAACACTTTTTTCACTTAAACTCAATTTGAGTGAAGAGTCGATTAGATATGAGTCCAATATTGTCCCCAAAAGACTGATAGAGAAATGAGTGCCAAATGTCATGACTCGTGAGAGGGTTGACATTGAGTGGCATCAGATCTAAAACGATAGTAATAACAAAGTTAACACATTTTGAGGTCACCGTAATTGGAGTCGATTTGATTTATGTCTTGTTTTGAGTCGAATTAATGGTTGAGTTGTGATCACAAATGAGACACAAATCCATAAATGAATAAATTGTTGTGAGAACTGAAAGATCTATAAAATCTTCTAAATTGTCATTTGAATGGTGCGAACAAATGAAAGCAATCGAATCCAAAGCATTACCTTTCGTTTGGCACAAGAATTGACATTCATTTCACTCAAAATCAGTAAAAGTATTGACAAAGAGTGCAATCCATGAGATGAGTGATTGAATCAAATGATTGGAGTGTTTGCAGGGCTTACTCTCCATTCAGTTGAGGCTCTATTCAGAGGTTTCCTGATTCCGGGCACTGACTGTCAGGAATCGATAGAAGACTTACTTACCTAATCATCACCTAATATACTGTTAGGCAATAAATTAAAACACAATTAATAATCAAATTTCAATCAATAAAACACAACATTATTGATAACAAAACTATCCCTAAATTCTTAACAATTTAGTCCACCATAAGAGAGGACTTATGGCAGCGCTTATACCCAACCAATCGAAGCCTATTCACAGACCTATCAACACAGCTATCAATAATGTTTTAATTATACTATTTGTTGTTTAAATCAAATCATTAATTATATTAGTTTTCAATTCATTCAATGAAACAAAATTTAGAAAATGTGTCAAAAGACAAGAGAAAGGAATGGCTTACCAGGAAGTCTGCATTAGTCGGTGGTTCTTCTCGTTCTCCAACACTTGCAGAAGAGTCACAATAAACTACAAGAGGGAAAGACATCACAGTTAGTGACAATTGAGGACAAATCAATGCATACTTTGTGGGGGTGTTTCACGTGAACACAAAAACCCAATTCCTTTAATAGTCTTCTCTCGGCTTTAATCACATTGTTTTTGGTCGTAATGTAAGTCTCGTCCAAAACTAAAGGCTTTTCTTCACTGCAAAGAGAAATGCGGTTAAAATGAGTGTAAACTTACACTAAATCTCTTTAAGCGAATCAAAAGGCAGTCAAAGAGTAGTTACTGAAAGTTGTTTTTATAGCACTTCTTATGACAATCAAAACACAACGGCTTTAATCCAAATATATTTTCAGTGCAAATGTAAGGAAAGCCGTCGGAAGAGGACTTACGTTTGGTGTCGTATTTGTTTCATGTGATGGAAAACATTGATGACATCCCTTATCCTTCGGGGCGCCTCCTCTATCTTAGAGGCGAGGGTCACACACGCCATGGCTGTCGTCTCCATTGGGAAGCGAACCAAAGACTTAGAGAAGTAGTAGCGCTGAAAGAGGACCTGTCCCGTAGCCATTGCCACCTGAGGTAGTTTGAGAAGAATGCCTGAACTCTGGATCAGTTCGCAGCCGAGTATTCTTAAATCGATTTCGTGGTCGTAGTCGAGGCCGTCGGCCATCGATGGCGTTAAAGAGAGCTTCTCTTTCGGCAAAATACTGTTCTCCAGAGATATGACCACATTCTTGAACTTTGGTTTTGTCTTTTCGGTACTGTTTTTCTCATTAATGCTATTATTAACCGAAATATTGTTTGAATTGTTATTTATTACAATTGACGCCATTTTTGTGGTATTCAACCAAACATTGCGTTCAATGCGTTTCAACTCAATGTTCAGTACTTTTATTACTCCTTTTGTTCATAGATTGCACTCAAAGGCAGACAATACGTCACTCAATGACAGCGAATAGCAGCCAATTGTACGCAATGTTTATAATAAAAGGTTGATTAAACAGTGGGCGTGTATAAGCCCCTGTAGCGCAGTGGATAGCGCGTTGGACTTCTAATCCAAAGGTCGGGGGTTCGAATCCCCCCTGGGGTACACCTTTTGGCCAATTTTGTCAACTTTTAATAATAAACTATAAATTTTTTGCCATTTCGTAACAGTTTATAACAAATTGGATTCATTTGACAACAAAATTTGAAAAATGTTTATAAAACTATTGAATAAATATGAAAACTAATTGAATGTTAGAAATATAGCGCAGAATATATTAAAATCCACGAAACCTTAAAAACAATAAAAAGAGGATTAGTTTTACAATATTTATAATAAATGAATACCAAAAATGATGCGAAGGATGTCATAAAGCCTTCCTTCACGTCTTGCATAACATCTTCGTTATCGGTATTGAAATTGACTGAAGAAAACAAATCGATTGAAACAAATGTTAACTAAAATTAATGTCGAAATCAATACTTGAATAGAAGTAAACGGCGATTGAATTTGTGACCACAAAACTTCCCAAACCTAATATTCCGGTCAATCCTTAGAAGTAAGACAATTGTCTATTAAATAAGTGATAAAAAGATGTCAGATAGGATTGAATACCTAAATATCCCCAAACGATACCCATAAATATAGCCAACAACTGTCGGCCCCAATAAATAATATCTAGAAATTGGTCCTAAAGTTGGTTAAAACACGAGTTATTCAATCATTGAGTCAAGAGTTGGTAAAAGACCTTATCCTCCCATTTGGAGCCGACAGTGACCATCTTCCTCCAGACAGACAGTTCTTGAGTTGAGTTTTTACCCATAATTTATACTTAAATGGGATCTATTTGTGAAATATTGAAATTTAAAATGCGTTCAACTAATGAGGAAATGATTAACACATTAAAGGTTTGCAATAAAAACAAACTCACGTGACGTCAACCAAATGTATGACAATTTTAATACGATTTTAAGACAATTTTAATTCAATATTCAGTTGTTTTTAAGGATTAAAACTTATATTTTTCTATCGAAACGTGTATTTGATTTTGGATTTGGTTTAAAGATCGGCTCATTTGCAGACAATTCTCGTTATGAATGCCATTAAAATTCATTTTACTTCTGACACTCAAAGTAATGTCAATTAGATTTAAGTCTTTCCCTTTGAATTATATGATTGAGCAAGATTGTTTCATTCTAACATTGTCGTGGTTGAGGGTAATTGGAAGGGATAGTGTGTTATGGGGTGTTGACTGTATGAGTGGTGATTGTGTGCACATTGTGTCAGTCATTGAGAGTTTGTTTGAATGTTAGGCAAAGTGTTGGTCTCAGAGAACGCATGTGTTGTCACACCTATACTGGGGCTCAACAAAGGAACGAATATGGCTTCAGGTGGGACCCAAACTCAAACAACTGGACAACAACCCGAGCAAGTGGTCTGTACGCCCGCATTTGTCTTCCCCGCGGCCACCGCTTTCCCCGGTAAGTGTCATACAATTGTCATTTGCTACTAATTGGGTGTCAGAGAGCCGTACGAGCGGTTAGTTTGACAGTGTTTTGGGGGGATTGAAGTGTAGGGCAATCACTACAACAATGGGGGACTCATTCCTGATATGCTTTGGATGTTAGCAGTGATGCAGTTCTCCAATCATTGCCTTTAAGACCATTTCAACACAACTTTTCTTTTTAAACCATAAAAACTTTAAATTGATTTCGAGTCAAATCTACTCTTAATTTCTTGTACTCTCATTGCGGCCATTGATTCTGAAAATGCCTTTTTTGTCACCACTTTGGGCTCACATTCTTGGCATTGATTACAAGAATTACTGGAATAGTCTTCAGACACACTCTTTGTTTACTCGAAGGTTAAACATATAAACTATTTATTGATATCACATATGACTGCCATTCACTCCAATAATTCACTTCATATTTATTGAGTCAATGCTTTCAAACCATTTATTTATAAACTATTCTTAATTCAATTAATTAACAGTCAATTATCCGGCTAATAGCTATTATCAAGTTCATAATAACCTTCTTCTAGGAATAAAGAATTTGAGACAATTATTGAGTCAATTGTCATATTTTAAATTAAGTTAACTTGATTATCATCTAATTTAAATGACATTTCTTATAATTCTATAGAATTTATAATTTATGCCAGAATTTGTTGCAAGCGTTTGTTCATTATTTCATTTACCCTGGTTAATTTAATTTGAATATTTCCTGCTATTATTTGATTATTTAATTTAATTAAAAGGATCTTTAAATTGGTTTAAATACATTTCAAAATTGATGGCAGGAATTCTTAATTTGTTATTCTGTAAACATTAACAAGCATAAATTGATATTTATGTAAGTGATAACATGTGAGCAAAAATACCATCAAATTGTTTATACAGTCCAATCTCGATTTAGCAACACTCGATTTAGAAGAAATTTCGGTTTAAGAGACTGATTTTCGAGGCACC